>PVIJ01004347.1:0-119311 GCA_004024925.1 Scalopus aquaticus | reverse complement strand
ATATAGGCAAAACTCTACACGACATACATCTCAGCAAAATCTTGAAAGACACATCCCTCAAAGCGAAGGAAGTGAAAGACAAGATAAACAGATGGGATTACATCAAAATAAAAAGCTTCTGTACAGCAAAAGAGACATTAACCAAAACTAACAGACACCCTACCAACTGGGAAAAGATCTTTGCACACAATACATCTGACAAAGGACTGATAACAAAAATTTACAAGGAACTCACACAACTCAACAAAAACAAAGCCAATAACCCAGTCAAAAAATGGGCAGAAGAGCTCAAAAGGCACTTCTCTAAAGAAGAAAAGCAAATGGCCAATAGATACATGAAAAAATGCTCAACATCACCTATAATCAAGGAAATGCAAATCAAAACCACTATGAGATACCACCTCACACCTGTGAGGATGGCACACATTAAAAATACAGGCAACAACAAATGCTGGAAAGGATGTGGAGAAAAAGGAACTCTTCTACACTGCTGGTGGGAATGTGAACTGGTCCAACCACTATGGAAAGCTGTACGGAGATTCCTCAAACTGCTAAACATGGAGCTCCCATACGACCCAGCAATCCCACTTTTGGGAATTTACCCAAAGGACACAAAAACACTAATCCGAAAGATACATGTACCCGTATGTTCATTGCGGCACTGTTCACAATAGCAAAGGTATGGAAGCAACCCAGATGTCCAAAAATAGATGATTGGATCAAGAGATGTGGTACATATACATAATACTATTCAGCATTCAAAGAAGATAAACACATGCAATTTGCAGCGACATGTATGGAATCAGAGGGAATCATACTCAGTAAATAAGCCAGAAAGTTAAAGAAAAATATCGAATGGTTTCACTTATAACAGGACTATAGGGAAACCAAGTAGGAGAGAGACACTCAACGGTGGTTGTGGGGGGGGGGGGAGCAGGGGGAGGGGAAGATAAGGGCACAAAATGGAACAGAAAAGAACACAAGGGACCATGGAGATGGATCATGGGTGAATTGGTGGTGGGCCAGCCAAGGGGAATACAAAATGTAAAAGACATAAATAACAATAAAAATATATATTATAAAAAAAAAAGAAAGAAAGCACCAGTACAGTGTTTCAAAAGGAGTCCTCTCCCTTTCATTTAATGACCAGCAAAGTTTTTTCTTGGTTGCTATTCTTTAGTTGCAGTCTTCAAAAAAAACCTAAAATTCTGGTTAGAGACCACATTTGATGCTAGTATCCATTTTTGATGCTAATACCCATTTTCTGCATTCCCTTTAGGGTTTGCACGGGGTGTGCAATGCAGAAGGAGAGGTAAATAATGCCTGTATTCCACCCTAGTGGTCTGACAACAATCTACTCCTTACTTTCAAACTGCCAGCTGGAGACCTCTGACCTGACCCTGGTTGTTCCTACCTTGACACATGGATGGAGGGTTGAAGTTGAATTTCTTTATAGGATTTCATCTCTGGTATAAGAGAGCAACATTTCACCATTCATTCATTCATCTGCTCACTCAGTATTCCATGTCCATAAATTTGAAGAGCATTCATTTCTTGCTGATTAAGAACATTAATTCACTCATCATTCTGTGCCCATTCGGTTGATTAAAAACATTCACTTATTGTTGATTAGGAACATTTATTCATTTTTGCTATGAGCATTTATCACTTAGCATTCAGCATCCATACAGTTGCTTAAAAATACAAGATTTACCATTAGACACTTTTTAATTTTGGAAAATATTACTTTTCTCCTAAGAAGGTTTAACAACTAAAGATGATACAAGCAAAACTCTTAACACTATCTGGAACCTTGATGTGCTGACTGAAGTGTAGCTGTAAATATTAATTATTACTTACATTACAATGATGATAGCAGCAGTAAAGAGACTCTATTAGATAAATTAAATAAAAGGTAAGTTGAGTCACAGACCCTGACTATATGAATCTGTGACACTATGTCACCAGAATCCTATTGTTTTTCAAGGCTAGGAAAAATTGGATGGGAGATTAATTAGCACTCTTAGGTATTAACTCAGCTTCCAAGCATTTGGCCAAAAAATGCATGATTACAGGTTAATAGAAATAAAATATTTTCACATGTAAAGAGATAAACGTAGATATAGCAACATTCAAAATTTTGACACACTATTTTTGAAATTGTTAGCAATGATGAAATAGAAATGGTAAAAACAAAATATATTATACATCAGATGTCATAACTCACTTGATTATGAAAGAACACATTCTTCATTAAAAATAAGTCATGTGCATTATCTGTCCACTGATGTGCAGTGTCATTTAAGACATTCCATCATTCTCTGCTTGAGCACTCTTCTGTAATCTGATGAGGTGTCCAGGGAAGAGACAATGATAGCCAAGGCATTAAAATGTAATCAAGATATGCAAATTCCTATCTAAATGTGATTTGCTGGGAAAAAGAAATTAATCTAGGCATGGTCAAATAAACAATGTGTAATATGGATAATTAATCACCAAATTAGCAGCTGCAGTCCCTTGAGGGAATTATGCAAATTGAAAAGGCCCCCATCCACTGACACAATTAGACCACTTAATGGTAAACTCTCAACAAAATAACCCTGGGGAACATCACAAAACAAATAGCCCAATCAACCTTAGTGTTCCAAACTCCAGTGCAATATTTAATATTATTGAATATTGTTTCTTCCCAGTTTGAATATTTTCAAAAGGACTCTACCATATTTTGCTAGAATATCCTAAGATATATACTCTGGACAGCCCACTATGTGGTTTCTTCACAGTCTAGTTTTCCTCTATCAAACAGCTTATTCTTGAACTCTGAAATCATGCAAATGATAAGACTCCATGAATGAGGAAAGGTCAATTACATATCTCCTGTCAGTAAGAGCAAAATCAAGGGGATATTGATGCACCATGATACGAGTGTCCTCTATGGCCTGATGTCACCCATTTATTGTATCAACTGCAAAGAAAGGATCCTTACAATTCCCTGATAATAAATGTTGTCGTTTTAAGTTAGAGTGTTTCATCTCTAAAAATGCTAATATGGAACCCCATGCCAGTCCCTAAGGCATGTAGAAAGCAACCTTAAAACTGAGGTTAAAGGGTTTAACTGTCTTCAGGTCTTTGTGTGCTTTTAGCATAAAAGTGGAAAAAAAAACTTATCTAAACTTCTCTTTGAGGCTTGAGTTTATAAAGTGTAGAGCAAATAACCCAGTCTAAGCATGCACACATGTGACTAACCTGGAGCTATGAGTCACCTTGAGCTGAACCCCACAGGTTGATGCAGAGGAGACTGGCTACCCTGAGATGACAGGCCCAACAACAGAAATTTAGAGCTCCAGTTATGGGAAGAAAAGCCTCTTCACTTCTCTGTGTCTCAAATGCCCTCTAACTATCCAATGAAAATCAACCAAGGCAACATCCCTTTGCTCATCCAATCACCAAGCCAATATATGCCCCTCCCCACACCTAGACCTGAAGTTTTTATCTTGCTTTCTTGGTGCAGCTGCAATAAACTTTTTCATTACTCCAATCTGATGCCACAGTATTGGCTTCTATGTATGTGGGGTTACTGCCCCATCACTCATTAACAATCCTTTCTTCACTCCATCTACTTCACCTAAACAAAGGTAGATCCTACTCCCACAAAACCCTTTGAGATTGAGTCTAAAAGAACCCAAGAGATTCTGCTAAGCCTCTTTAAAAAATGTAATTCTACCCCTAGAAAGATACTAAAGCTTCCAGGATACAAATAATAGATCCCTCACCCCCATAAGCACGTTTATCAGTATTTCATTATTAAGTGGTGCTGCTGAAGAGACTAGTCACAAAGAAGGAATTGCATGAGTATTATGGCTGGTGATGATGTCATTCTACCTACCATTGACACCGCCTGGCAAAACTGTTAGTGCTGCTACTTCTCTCATTTGCTCTCCCAATCCTCCTGACATTCCCAAGCTAAAGAAGCAAAAATGAAACCTGAGAACTAATCAACCAGGGTGGAGATTCTAGGTCTCCCAACACTCCAGATGGCATGCTAAATGTGACCGTGGGTGCCTGAGGGGTGGGTGTGGTGTGGTAACATACCCCTGAAGGGCGTGACCTTATACCTCTAAATCATATAAAGTGTTGTGAAACAATATTGCCTCAATTTGAAAAAGAAAAAGGAGGCAATAGAAAAAGAAAACCATTACAACTCTACTGCCCACTCTGGTCAGCTTCTCCATGGCCAGAAAATCATTCCTAACATGGCAGAAGATGCTGCTTGTGTTGGTAATTTCAGGAGTGGACCTTTCTGGGAGGAAATGAATCACTGAGCCTAGGCAGAGACAATTATAATTTTGACATATATTTTTGCCTATTTATCCCTCATTCTCTTTTAAATGTTCCCAAACTTTACAACCTTCAATCTTTCCGTACACTAAAACATGAAATGCCTGAATGCTGTGACATCTCTTTGATCTGGGAGGAGAAAATAACACAAGAAATCTTACCTAAGGAAGGAGTCAAAACCATCAAAATAGCAAGTAACAGTATGAGAAGATATGTTCGTACCAAAAACATGTTGAATAGAAATGCGTATTGTCACAAACTAGTGATAAGAGCCATATACTTCAGAAGAAAGTCTAAAGGGAAGTCATGAAAAAAACGAGCTGAGCAAGCAAACTGGAAGACTGAATTGGAGATTTGCTTGATTCTAATCTCAACTTAAATTTTAAATCTTGCTTTGCATTAGGTTCCATATACACAGACACATATTATACTCTCATCCACATGTCAAAACCATCTTTATAATAAAGCTTATATTTCTAAGTTCACTCAATTTAAGAAAGTGATATGAAGTGCGTAAGAAGCAAGGTAGCAGATTGCTCAATAACCACCCTGGACATATTTTATTGGAATACATTGTGCTGGAGATACCCATGTTCTACATGCTAATTATGTCAAGGCTCTGCACCTATGATTCCAAGAGAACTTACTAGAGAAATGCTAAGTTAGAGAATGCTTGTGATTGTCATCACATGATGATAACTACAAATTTAATTTCCTCAATTGACAATTTTTTTTCAAATGAAAATTTTTTAAATATCATGTAAAGAGACCCAAACTAGAAGGTCATTACTACATTCAAACTACTAGAGAATAGAAAAGAAAAACCTTGCAAACCACTTGAGTAATTGGTAGCAAAATTCTCTCCTTATATTTTGTTCCTCTGTCAACATGCTTTTCAATTATTCTTTTCTTTCTTCCTTTATTCTGGTATTTCTACTCAATTTCTCTCAACTGTGACTTTTCAGTAAAATGTTATAGTGGTAGTAGTAGTAGTAGTAGTAGCAGAAGCAACTGTAGAGAGTATGATATAAAATCAAGAGGAGTAGTAGTATTTAATAAATGCATAGTTAGGCTTGGGAGGAAAATAAGGATGAAACCTTAGCCATAACTAATATTTGATTTAGTCTTGGATAGAAGACAAGAATCATGGAAGGGATAATTTTTAGGGATAGAAGTAGACATGTTTCCTATGAAGACAAAATAACAGATTCACACATTGTGAGTAAGGAAGGGAATAAGTCCATGTAGCACAATCTCTGCTGCTTAATCCCAAAAGGTGCTTTCACTGGAAGAGGAATATTTAGTGAAGGAACTCATCTGCACCTCAGAGATGACTACATTATGGTAGCATCTAATGTGCATTCCGCTTCCTTAATGAACACTCCAAATCACTACTGCATCATAATTAAGTAACATAGACTCTACTGCGAAAAAAACTAAGAATCCATAAGGAAATAATCTATATGGTCATATCAGCTTGGGAAACAAAAGTTAATATGAGAGTCATCCAGAATTGAGGCATAAAAACAACAGCTTTTTGTTTCTCACTTAGGCAAAGTACATTGATTGACACTGCTTCCCCCCCTCCCGACTTCCTCATATGGCCCAAAAATAAGTGTGTCTGGTTGTTTTTTTTTTTTTAATCCTGGTGCAACTAATTTTCATGGTCTTATATATCCACATTTCAAAGTTATCATATTGAAGATGTTAAGGTCTCAGCAAATATTCCAGTGGTCCCCAATATTCCCCAGTACTTCAGGAATGAGGTTTTTGGGCCACCACACCAGGATAAGAGCCATTATCAACTAAGATGGTTACTGAAGTCAAAGAGAATAGAGAACTGAAGAGTGCATTGTGAGGTGGTTATAAACACTGGCTACAACCACATCACTGAAACAAAGTCTGGCTCTTTTAGTCCTCATTAATTTCCATGATATGAAAAATATACTTAGAATAATGATGCTAATGCGTAATAGTTCACCAGGAATAGCAATACAAAAAAATCAAGATTTCCCAAATAGAGTTCTCAAAGACTTACTGGATGATTTAATGTCAATGAATATTTTTTTTAATTTTTCCTCATTTACTATCAAAAAAGCATCAAAGGAGGCCTCCCTAGTGGCACAGGGGTTCAGTCTCAGCCCTATCAAGCTATCCCCAGCTAGGGAGCAGACCCACATGGTGCAGCAGACCTCTTGTGCATGCCTGTGGCTTCCCTCAGCAGTGTATTTCAGTCACTCTGCCTGTTCTCCTTTCCGCTCTGTCTCTGGTGAATCCTTTCACCCACCCCCAACACCTTTGGCCTGCACCCCAGGTCTTGTATGCATAAATAAATAAATCTTTAAAAAAAAAGGCATTAAGCACCACAGCCTGCAACACAAGACTAGAAACAATACCTGGGAATTAATTTAGCCAGTTTAACAGTAAAGTACAGAGTGCCAAACAATAAGATTTATTTTTAACAGTGACTACATAACTAGTTATGATTTCTTTGAATGACCTCCCTATGCTACTGCACTCTCATCCTTCTAGCTCATATCTTTTTCTTTTCAGAAGCAGTGTGGGCATTTGGTTTTGACTACGCATTAATGTTAGAATATGAGGGCCTCCCTGGTGGCGCAGCGGTCGGCAGCGGCGATGCAAGTTCGATGCCCAGCCAGGGAGAATCCCACATGGTGCGGCAGACCTCTCCTGCCTCGCCCACTGCTCCCTCAGCAGTGTATTTCTGATCTGCCTGTTCTGCTCCCTACTCTGCCTCTGGTGAACCCTCTCGCCGCCCCACACCTCTGGCCTGTACCCCAGCTTGTATGTATAAATAAATAAATCTTAAAAAAAAATGTTAGAATATGATAGTTAGGAAAATCTGATTATTCTAATGGGCCACTGTCACATTCAAGAGTCTGCAAATCAGTACCTGTTTCACTGACATAGTCTTGCTTATTCATATATATTTTTTTTAATTTCCTATAAATGCTTCTGTGGAACTTCTCACACTTTCAAAAATTGTAAGTGCTTGGAATGGGCTTTCGGGCTTCTTCATATCACTTTAGAAGACTAATAGTACCTCAAATTTCTTTTCATTTGATTGAGCATGTGTTTTTCCACCTTGCTCTCACCAAGACATAGGACACTCTTAGAGTATATTTCTATTTCTGTTCTAAAATGATCATCCTGGTATTTATTCTGGAACGTCCCAAAAGAGATTAATTACATCCACTGGGAAAACTAGTTACTGTTTGGAGGCAAGTCATTCCCTGGTTTCACTTAAAATATTTGCTGTATGATTTGCTCAGGATGTATTAAAAGTCTCCTGCCAAAAGAGTTCAGTATCTCTAAAATTAAGTGGTTTGGTTTAAGTATGTTTTAGAAACATTGATGACCTTTTTAGAGAAGTAGAAAGTAAAAACAGAAGTTAGTAAAAAAGGGCAAATACCTGGAATTCACAGAATTTCCTTAAATCAGTTCTATGAAAGGAAAGGGGAATTGATACATATTTTCTTTTCTCATCCCTTTCATAAAGTGACTCAAATGGGTTTTTGTTCCCCTCTATCAAATAAATACAGGGTCACCTTAGTTGAAAGGCTTAATGAAAGAACTCAATTAAAGGCTGCTTATCTGTATTCAAGTATGCACATAGTAGATATGCATCAAACTTTCAAATATCACCAGGTCTTGAGCAATGGAAGATTTAGGAACTGAAAGAGTAGAAGTCAGGTTATGGAAATTAATTCTGAGAAAATACCACAAATCTGATTTTATATACATATACATATGCACATGTACATGTAGTTGAGAGCAGAATAAATGTACTTTGTGTCTACTGATTGTAATTGCTTCAATTTTGCTCCATTTTATCTTATTCCTCATACACTTTCTTTACTGCTTACGTTAATCGATATTTATACCAAATGCTTTATTTAGAACTTTCATATTTATAGAAAAGCATATTTGAGATTTAAGAATAGAAAAAGCAGGCGTAGCGCTATCTGCAGAGATCACTCTCTCTAGGGCTCATTCAGGAACAAAGGGCATAATTCTGCTGTAGCTGAATGTGCTTCTGGCTCTCAGTCCATCCTGGGAATTGTTCTTGTCTGAAGAGAATTAGCTCAGCAAAAGCCATGAGCTCTTCTCGTAGCCTGCTTCCAAGCTTAGTCTCAGTCCCTTCTCCCCAACTCAGGACAACTCTGAAAAATCATCCTGTTTTAAGACTTTCTCAGGGGATCTACTGAAATTTTCCTGAGTCAGATTAAGGTCGTCTTTTTCCTTTGCTCAATTCTACTTCTGTCTCTTCCTCTACAAGTGCTGAACCCAAGAGCACTTACTAGTAACCTCCTTACATTCAAACCTCTGTCTCAAAGTTTTCTTCCAGGGGAGCCCAACCTATACCACCACCTAAAATCAACCAACCAACCCCATACAAATTAATTCACTCACATGAAATTTTAGAGCCTAAGTTCTTACCAGACAGGAATTTGAAGCTTTGGTCTAAATATGAATAACATGAACTCATTTGCCACAGAGGGAATAAAAGGGGAAAGCAGTTGTCCATAATTTATTCACATAAAAATAAAATGTGAATGCATTCTCCTTTCATTGTATCATTCAACAGTTGAGTCTAAACAGTAAAATTTGCAAGTCAAAAATTATTGCCTGTTATGTTGATAGACACATAAAAATGGATGAATGGAACAGAAGCAGAATATGTCATAACCCTTGCTAATACCACCTTTACATTTCTGTGGCACATTGGCATTTATAAAGTCTTTTCATATGCCAGCTTTCATTTGAATTTTATTATATGGCTGACAGAGGTGAAGAGTGGGTATCATTATTCCATTTTCAGAAAAGAAAAACCTGAATTTTGGGGTTTTTTCCCCCTCAAAGTCCAGTGAAAGAGCTAAGAATCCATGCTGATCTTCTAGCCAAGAACTTGTTCTCTTTAACTCTTCCATACCACATAAACTGTAGAGACAATATATTTATTCAAGAAGTAATTAGGGAACAATTGAAAGGTTTCTATTTTACAGATACCCGTTAAACCTTATTGACTGAATTCATTAGCACTGAAAGAAGAGAGGAGAATTTTGGAAAGGGAATAATATAAAGGTTGCCTTCCTTTGTTGTTGGTGTTGCTGAACCCAGGTGCTAAAACTGGCACTGATTTTCAGGTGCAGTTCTCCTGTTTTCTGAAAGTTCATGTTATACCACTTCTCTTTCATAAAAGATCTATATTAGTCTTTGTTATGCTGATGTAGAGAATTTTTTTTTAAATTTTGCTTTAAAGACAAAAAATGAAGTTACCTTCAGCGTTTGTTTAGCTGTAGCCACCCTAGAAGCAGCAGGCGCTCAGGACATGGAGAGTGGCATAGCCAAACTCCTTCTGCAGGACCTAATTTCTGCAGACTCTGTACATACCGCTTTATTTCTGCTCTAGCTACATTTTAGCACTGTTCTAAGTTCTATGTCTCATTTGATATGATTGGATAGTCATTTGGGGGGGTCTGGGAACATGCAAAAATTTTCCATGTAAATTAAGGGTAATCCCTTTTTTGCTTTTTACCATTTCAGCTTTAGAAGATTTTCATAGAACACTCAAATTTTGGATGGTAGGGAAAACCCTATTTGTGTTACCTGCATTGTATAAATGCACCCCAAGACCACCTCACGAGGCAAGTTCTAGTTAACATAGCAGGGATCAGTGCCATAATTTAGGTCAAGCTTTATGGCTCTCTGGCTTTTAAATTCTGACTCCACAAACTATGTGACCCTGGGCAATATTTGACATTTATTGAGTTTTATATCAAAATCAGTTATCTTTTCTACAAATGAAGGAACAGTGTATAATTATGCCTCATTCATAACATTATTATGAAGATTAAGAGAGGTAAGGTATGAAAAGGGTTATAGCACATAACACAACCTTAATAAGCAATAGTTCTATCCATTTTACAAATGAAACAGTATGGACAGAGAAAGACTGATAACTTACCCTAGATCACACAGTTTGCAAGTGGCAGCGGCTTTTCCAGACTATCAGATCCCCTTAATCTAATATTTCTTTTGTGACAGAATTTACCACGAGGGCATTTTCCTGACATCTTTAAGAGAGACATTGTTGGAACACATAAGAGGTGGTCCCTATGGCCTCACTGTAATTGGGATTTGGCTCAATGAGAAGTAGATGATGCATCTGTTACGTATTTCTCCTCCAACTCAGTGAAGAGCCAACATTCTCTATGGTCTCTCTTCTCAACGATACCTCTGACTCTAGGACTAAAGACCACTGTCTTAATATATTGATGTCACCGGTGGATACAGAAATAGGGGAAAGCTGGGAGAGAGGAAAGGAAGGGTCCTTGGTGGACTGACAGATGTTTTGAAACTCAGGAAATCCAAAAATCCAGCTTGTGAACAGAGATTTGTTCGGGAGATATTTCATGTCCAATAGATTCACTTTCCAAGTACCCTAGTTTCTCAGAATGGAAATGTGGTGCTCAGATTAAACATTTTCTTAATCCTCTGAAAACACCACTATTAAACTGATCTTAATTAACGCATTTTCTATTAACCAAAATGATCTAAATTCCAAATCCATCATGCAAGACACGAATAGAATTGGACTGCACACTAAAAATGTGCATACTTCAATGTTGTACATTTGCCTAGATCAACTTTAAAACAATTAAATGGTGAATGTGCGACTAAAGTATCACACCGTGTTCTCTCTTTAATTTCAAGGCTGAAGTGTCTTCCCATCACAAACGTGGGTAAAACCCGAGAATGCAGGGGGACAGAATGGGAATTAATGGTTCTTTCTGTTGTTTTGATTTCCACATTTTTTATGGCTTTGCATAATTTGAATAATTTTAAGCTCCCAGCATGCTGATAAGGTTCACCTACATTATTCATTTACATGAAGTGTTGATCAATTAAAGCTTCTCTTTAAAAAAAAAAAAACCTCAAAAAGCATCATCATCTCATCCTGCATCTACAATGCTTAGGTTAGTGCTGTCTCTACTCTTTCCATGGACTTTTATCATTAAGTTCTTATCAATCTTTTCCTTTCTGTACTTTTTATCCTAATCCACTTGTGATACTGTTTTGGTCTATTCTTCTTCACTTTGTTCTTCCAATCTAATTACTACACATTTACTATTTGCTTCAGGGATGCTTTTAATAAATATGTCCATTCTTAGAAGGAGGTTATTGATACCATGTTTGCTGATTAACTGGATGTACCAAGAATGCATATATCCAAATTCCACTGTTTTGAAATGCAGAACTATTTCTTAAGGGACAAATTGGTTTTCATACTTTGTGATGATAAACTTAATGTGTCTTCTTGGCTGAGTTACCATGCCAAGATATGATGTTTCTATAGGGTATTTTGAATGATATTAACATTTAAACCTGTGGATTAGGGTAACACATATTTCCCTCTGGAGTATGAGTTGACCTCATCCCATCAGTTGAAGGCGTAAATAGAACAAAACAATGATGCCCCCCGGAGCAAGAGGAAATACTGCAGCATTAACTCTTCTTCGGGTCACCAACATCTTAGCCCATCTACAGATTCTGAATTTGTGAGTCTCCATAATATCCTGAGTCAATTTCATAAAGATAGATACAGATACAGCTACAGGTTTAAGGAATCTCCTAGTTATAGATAATCTCTTTTTGGTTTCTCTGGAGAACCTTAATCAAAAGATAATCAATAAAGAATGACTTTATTGAAATAGAATGACTGCATCTATTTTACAACTACAGAAAGGAGAACTAAGGTAGTTTAAAAATCTAGAATGTTTTCCCAAAGAAGGTAATAGACATTTCATGTAAAAAAAAATTGTGGTCAAATGAATTTGAAGTATATGAAATTAAACAAAATTAATCATATATTCTCCACAATCAGAGTTCAGAGTCAAAATCGAATGAGATTTGTTAGGAAAAATGGAGCAGTAAGGAAAGGAATTCAGACGGGAGAGTGTCACACACAGAAGCAAACTACAAATATCAAGTGGGGAACTGCAACCAGTGCGGTCTCCTCCCAGAATCTGGATAGGAAGGCCTGGTTAGGTTCTTTCCCATATAACCCCCTCCAGTGACTTTCTTTGCATTTACAGTGCAATTTTTTCATACTTCTTACGTGGTTCTCTCAGATCTGATAAGCTCTTCTCTTTGTCCATTTCTCTAAACACTCGTTCTCTCCTCCTCTCCTGTCCCCCCAAGACTTCAAACTCATCCCATCTCAAGGTTTTTATATTTCTGCCTTGGATACTTTTATCCCACTGAAATAGAATCATCTCATTGTTGGCTCCAAGTCTTCCTCTTTCAAAGAAATCTTCCATATTCATCCTACATAGAGTAAGAAACTTTTTGTCCCTCTTGTTATTATTTTATTCTATTTTATTTTCTCTATATTAGGAATTAGTGTCAGTCTTTGATGTACTGTTCACTCTTAATCCCTTTGTTTCGCACCCTTAAAAGTCTCCTGAAATATACAATTCAAATAAATAATTTGTTCATCAATTCAGCATTTTACTGACACCACTTTAGTAAGACACATTCTGACTGAAGGCCATTCATGGAGCACTCCTGCTAGTAGGTGAAGAGCAAGAGGAGCTTGTTAGGACAGGAGAAGGTAGAGAAATGAGAATTCTGTAGGTAAAGCTCAAATAGGAATGAAAACTAGAGAAAAGGCTTGGCAGCAAAATGGAGAAAGTAGGTGGCCCAGATTGTTTCACTAGGAAAGCAATGCTGAGTGATGCCATCCAGGAAACACATCCGTTTCTGAACATGCAGACAGGTCCTAGATACATGGCCCAGGTAGGCAATGAAAAGCAGCATCTGTTTGGAGCAGAAGATAAAAGTGTTAAAACTGCTATATCCAAAATACAGTATATGTACCACTGGCAAGATGATTTTAAGAAGAATTCAAATACATTTCTCAAAGGCTATTAGTTGATTATGGGCTAATGTGGCCTCCAATACCTTAATTAACATATCAAGATGATGGTTTCACGAACTCTGTAAATTTAAAAAAATGCATCAACTTAACAAGATAAATGTTGAGTGTATAATTTTACAGTTAACATGCAACCATGTATAAAAGTATTTATGAAGGAGGCAAATAAAAGATGAGTTTAGGATATGAGATTAAAGAAAACAGAATGTACTTTCCTTTCACACCACTTTCCTGAAAGGTGTCTCTCTCTCTCAACATATAAAAAATACAAGATCTGAATCACAAGCATGTTTTCTTATTCCTATAACCTGCCATCCAAATTCCAGCACATTCTTACCCCTACTGACTTAAGCATGTGCTTAAGGTGCATAACTTACAGGAATATACTTTTAACCCCTGACTCACCACCCCCCTTTTCTGTCAGTGCTGAGTCTAAGCCTGTTGAATCCAACCTCAGTCCACTTGCTCCCCCCACCTTCTCTGACCTGTTGCTACCTTTCCATTCCTTCTACTTCCTACTCTCTCCACCCCAGTTGTTTCAAAGTCAAACATCTGCCAGAATCACCTAGAATTCAGCTTCCTGGGACTACGTCCAGAAATTTTGATTTCCATAAATCTGGATAGAGTCTGATCATCTTCATTGGAGCAAGCACCCTTGTTTCTGAAGCAGAAGTGACATATTAGGAAATACTGCTATATGCACACTACTAGTAGGAAAGCCATTTAAAAACACACATAGTAGTCAAGTTAATATTATTATTGTCAGGTCACCTCGGATTCAGGGATCCTTCCATTCCCATCCTCTTGGTCTTCTAACTGTCTATTTCTACCTTTTTCCCCCTCACTTTCATTTTTATTTCCATGGTGGTGTAGTCCTACACACATCTTGGTCTCTCCAGATCATTATCAATCTTCAATCCCAGGCTGTCTTTGTCATTCCCTCCAGATCAACAGGTCAACAAGAGAAAGAAAGGTCACTACTATTGAAAAAGACACATAATGACAGGAAGTCGACATATAATCTTGACTGGAGAAATAGCAGACACCCCTGAACCCACAAGCTTTAGTCTACAGAATTCTGTGTTTCTAGAGTCTGGAGTAAATCTGGTTAACCCTACTTCAATCATTCAGATGTCCACCACAGCTGCTCTCAAAATCAATGTGTAGATAATGAGTGACACAATGAACAAAAACAAGGACCATATTTAGGGGCTGTGGGGTCCTCTTGACCTTCCCCATTACACTATCCAAAACTGATCCGGAAATCCTTGGCACATACACTGAGATGTTGGATTTTGAACAGCTGTTATAACAACAGAACATCAAGAAGGACAGAGAGAGCCTTGTCTGCCACCTCCCATCTTTTCAATCATGTTCTCCTCCCCCAAGTTTTCCCAAGATCTCCCACAACCTCCTTTTATGCACTGTACCATGCTGAGGGCTGCAAAGTCACAGAAAGCCCAGGAAAACAACCACCACCATGAGAAACACACATTGTTTTGATTGAGACATTGCTATTTGAAATGCATTTATTTCCGCTTCTCATAAATACTCCTCCACAGTAGGGGGAAAAAAATCACAAATGCATTGTAAATAGAGGCCCAGACATCTTACACTTAAATTACAGTCACGTCATCCCAGTCCTATCCGATCTTTCAATTATAGTCATTAATTGAGGATGTAACCCAGAAACAATTACATCCATGAAATTCTAATGAGTCTCCTGTAGTTAATATAAAAAGAAAACAATGGGAAATGCATGCTGATGCTGGAGTCTAATCCAATTCTGTCTATTAAAATAAAGAAGAGCATTTTTGTAACATGTAAATCTGATTCTTTTCCTCTACCCAGTTTTATTTCGCAGGGAGTGACAGACTCTCTGCATAGATTTGCTTATCTAACAAGTTTATTGAGCTACCCTCTCTCAATTACATCCAGAACACATCTTGAAAATTTACCAGTGAGGAATATATTTTGCTCAGGGATCCATTTTGGGGAGTCTCATATTTCCAAATGAACAGTTCATTCTTTATTTTCCTGCCTTAAGTGCAAATACACTTTCTATTTTCACTATGACAAAAACAATTACATAATTACGATTCAGGAAGAACAGGATGATTTCTGGTTCTCCTAGAAATAGAAAAACAAAGACATTCTCTTCAACAATGAAAAGAAAAGGAACCAAAAATCACAACCTCCATTTTCAATTAAAATCAGAGACAAAGAAAACCCACAAATTTCAAAGTCTACATGTACATCCTGTCAAAAGCAACTGAAACGAGCAGAGCCAGCCAGGAGCGCCCACGGCCGCCACGATGCAGCCCAGCCCACGGCTGGGATATGTTGACGCTGCCGAGTAAGCCCAGAAGCGACAGCGCGCGGCTACTCTGCGGAAGGTGAGGGCTCCAAATAACACTGAAAGACCATTCGGTTTGAGCACTGGTGGCAGAAGGAAGACCTAAAAAGGCCCCCTTGATCCACAGAGGAGCGATAGTTAGAAAACGTAAGGCAAGATTCACTTTCTCAACTGGCTCACATTGGAGAGCAAGACCGGTGTCCTTCGGGAGCAGCATCCAAGGAAGTAAGCAGAGATACGGAGCTAGAAAACGAAGCCCGCCAAGCCAAGTTAGATTCTGAGAGGCAAAGGAAGGAAGCCTGCATCGATAGACGTGCCATACAATAAAGAAAAATTGTAGAGCACAGCTGATTTAGAAGGAAAATACCTTTCAGGATTTTTTGTTTGTTTGTTTTTTGGTTTTTGGTTTTTGTGGTTTTTTTGCTAAAATCTGTACCAGTGGGCGGAGATGTCTGTTTGAAGCTGGTCAGTTTCATACCACACCTAATCAATCTGAGATGTGAATCAGAAGATACCCTTATCCACCTGACCCCACTTCTTACTTCCATCCAGGAACATTTCGCTCTCATTTATTTGTGCAAACCAGAAAAGGAAAAGGCAAAAACAAAAAGTACGAAAATGGTGTAGGAAAAAAAATGTGAAAAGTTTTATTTTCCAATTAAAAAGGAACAATCACTTCTAGTATCTTACTGTATAACAAATAACAACTACAATCTAATATTCCAATAAGAATTTTTAGAAGAGTAGTGAATTATTTACGGCTATGTAGGAAGATTACAAAGCAGAAATACAAGAGTTCTGAGATAATACAGAAGGACAGTAAGAGGTGAGAGCCAGAGAACTGGAAAAGGTAATGAATAAAAAAGAAATTTGCAGAACTCAGGAAAATAAAATCATTTCTGGCAAAGTTACTTAAAAGAATGATTTAGAAACCATAGGAAAAGAGTCTAATGAATAGAAATAAGTAAAAGTAAGAAAAGTAACAAATAACTGAATAATGATGACTCTAGGAAATAGGTACAGGGAATTGAGCATATGCATAATTGAAAGTCCCAAGGAAGAAAAACAGTGGAAGAGAATATTTAAATATATATTATGTAAAAAAATTTAAGGTAAACAATTTAGGACGGAAATTATATATTAAGTCTGTGTCCCAAGACAAATTGGCCCTAGTCAACCCCAAGACATATTCTAATAAGATTACTGAATTTTTAAAGATAAAGACAAACTTAGTGGATAATCTAAGGCATAAATCCTCTTACAGTGAACAAAAGTAAGGCTAGTATCTGCTATGGTCTGATTCATACGTAACCTCCTAGCTCCATATATGTTAGCAGAAGCGTGAGGGTCCTTTGCAGGGTTATTAGGTCACAAGCTAAATCCTTACAGGAGAGACTGTTCTAAAAAGACCAGCTCCTGAGAGATCTCTACGCCCTTCCCCACGTGAGGATGCAGCAAGAAATTCTGTGACCCTGGCAAGGACCCTCAACTGACCATACTGACTTCCAGTCTTTAGAACTGTCAGAAACAAATTTCTGTTGTTCATAAGCTACCCAGGTGGTGGTATTTTTTTTTTTACAGCAGTCATAATGGGTGAAAATGGCATCAGACTTTTTCTATAGTGTCCTTTAATGATAGAAGACAGTGGAGCAACCTCTACTAGACATCTACAGGTAGAAATTCTAAGTCATAAAAGAAAATCAGGATTGGTGATCTAAATAAGAGATGAGATAGGAAGAAGAACAAAAAGCATCCAATGAAAGAAAGAAAAAGAGAGGCATGTTATAATGATTATAGTGATGGGTTTGTGGGTAATTGCATATCAAAATTTGTCAAATTGCACACTTTAAATATGTGCAATTTATTTTACATCATCCCAATAAAGTTGTTTTTAAAATAATACATGTTGAATGAGTGAATGAATGAAACAGATGTACAGAGGAAACAATCTTTTTATGTAGAGTATTACTACACTGAAGAGCTATTTCTCATCACTACTAGCCCTAAAGTCCTTTTATTTCTTATTTCAACTCAACTGATGAATTCATATTTTATGTCTCAAACTGCAATTTCTAATTTTTTCTTTTTAACTAATCACAGTGAGAAACAAACAAAAAAAACCTCATTTGATTAAATTAGATAAAGGAAAAATAGTATTGTACAATAAAAACAACATTTGTTTTGTGGAGTTACTAATTCTTATGTGCTATAGCTTTGTAAATATTGAGCAAATTTTCACAAAAGCCTTAAGCAAGGCCATGTAGCTACTATGTGTAGAATATGGACTGAACATGGATTAACTACAGGAAATCTATCTCCAGCCTCTGTGCTTATCACTATCAAAATTCTGCCTCTAAATTTTTATGTTGTAAAAGTATTACTACTCCCATTTTAAAGATGAGAACATTGAACCACAAGATTTTAAAAACCTCCCAGTTTTATAAAGCTCATAAGTATAACCAGAGCTAAAGTCAGGCATATATCTAAAATGTATACTAACTCGCCTTTTTATTCTTTGAGGAAAGATGAACACTATAATATGCTTTAGTATTGGATCAATCTATCCATCTTCATTCATCTATGTGTGTATTCATTCATCCAGGTAATCACTATATATTCGCTGTGCACCCACTATAGCAATAGATTTTATGCCTGTCACTGGGAATATCAAAGTGAACAGGATGAACACAGTCCTTGCCTTCAGGGGGTTTACAATCTAGGAAGGTAACATTTGGGAATATTTAGGAAGCTGGGAACATGAAAACCATTCCATGCATCCATAGTAAACTACTCATCACAATAGCGTATTTTGGTGTCCAAGATATTTATTCAAATTATTACTGCCCTCCAAGTTTTAGGTCTTTTAAGTAAGCAGCAACATCAATGACACATTTTACGCAATATTAGTGGCCTTTTTGATGCCTACAGATCAAGGATTAACATTCACAGAGAACAAAACAATAATTGGGGAAAAAACAATATATCATTTTGCTTCTGGTTAAAATTTTTCTAACTGGAAACAACAGACTTCTGAGAAATTGCATTTTCAAGCCCTGAGTACATCTATTTTCAGAGCTTTTTCACTCATGGAAAATTAGTTGCCTTTCTTTAGTAACCTCTGAGAACAGACACTATAAATATACTAAAATGACACTTAGGATTCCTACAAAAAGAAAAACAAATAAATCATTCGCCTTCGACTAAGACCAGTGAGTAAACCGTTCACATAAAGTCATGTGCAATTATAGCTCTTCTGGTATTTTGGAACTCTTCCAAATGTTTACGTTCCTGCAAAGGTCAAAAGTTGAATAGGAATTACATATGCTGTCCTCCTACATAATCACATAAAGACAGGGTGATTTCTAATACTGTCCTACAGTTCGGTGAAATGTGGAGGCTAACCATCTGTCATCAATAATGCCGTCGAGAAGATTTGGAAAGTGTGTGATTGGGTTTTGGCAGCAAGTTATCTGCTAAAATATTGTTGGAGGCAAACCTGGGAAGCTCTAATGTATTTAAAGGAGACACAAATGTCTCAACACATGGGCAGGCTGATACTGGGATGTCGAAGTGTTTTCTTTAGGAGAGGGACAGATTTCAGTGCAAGTCAATAAAGAGAAGAAGTATTGCTGTGTTTGTATATTCAAGCATCTATGCTAGGTTCCACAATAGAGCGCTTTTCAGGACTCTGAAAAGATGGCATTGAGAATGAGCATCTGTTGAACACATTAAGGAGCTCCTTTTGCACTGAAGGAGAAACTAGAGTCTAAGAGACATTAGAGGAAAAGTCTGATTCAAAATCATGTGTCTAGAGACCTAGGAGTGAGGTTCTGTTATCAGGCAAAAGGAAGTGGGCTTGAGGAAGGTGTGCCATTGTAGTCGTCCCCAAGGTGTAACTGTTAGGTGGGAAGAAAAGAAAGATAAGAAGGGATGGGGACCTGGCGGGGTAAATAGCAGGGACTCAAAGGTTGAAGGGCTCAATTAAAGATAAGATGAGGGTCATTTGTAAGAAGGGCTTGATGGAGCAATTAGTGAACATTTCTCATTCAAGACCCTGGAAAGTGGCCCAACTAAGCTGACCATAGTCATAAAAAAAAAAAACTGCTAGAATCTAGTGGGCTCGGCTTTCAAGGAGTTTCTGGGTTTGTTTCTCAAGTAATTTGAAAGCTGCAAAGAGTCACCAGATGCATCTTCATTAGTCAGCAAGCCTCTAAATACCCAGACACAAAGATTTCAAACCAAACTGCTTTTTACATATGGAAATACTGACAATGAAGGTAGAAGCTAATTTGTGCTTATATTTTATCACTGAAATGTGATTATAAGCATCTGTTATTGAAACATTAAAGGAACTTTTTGATGTAAAAGATAAAGTATGACAGAGAAAAAATATGCCACCTGAGGATTTCTCTTGGTTGATAAATTTTTCTAAGAAACAATTCAGACTTTATTTTCACTTTTGTGGTAAATAACTTGCATTTATGGAATGAACACTGGCATCAAAATAAAACAGAAAGCAAAATCTTTTTAGTTAACTCTCTATGTAAGGTAGGCAAGATATCTCATTTTTTTTCTTTCTATAAAATGCAGATAATAAAATTGATTTCACTATGGTGAGGCTGTCCTATGAAAAGTTAAAGAAAAAAACTATTGCAAGGTCAAATCAAGTTAAAACTGAATTTGAACTTTCTTAAATAATATACATACACACACATATATATTTATGTGCATATATAGGTAATGATTATCCCTTAAATGAAGCATCTTCCTTCCTGGAAATTTACAAGAGATAAACACTCATCAATCTGTATTGATTTAATGAAGCTTGATTGGAAGATAGGAGATGACTTAAAAGACTTCAAGAATACAGGCTCTCCTAGTTCATATTGCTTTATCATTTATACTTCAGTTTCTCATTTATGTTCAGTGTATCATTTATACTTAGAAGTCTTTTAGGTTCACATTTCAGTGATGTGTGTGTGTATTTCTTGTTCAAGTTTTAAATCAGAAATTCTGGGCCTCCATGGTGGTCTAGGGGTTAAGTCTCAGTGCTATCACCACTGCAGCATGAGTTCAATCCCCTGCCAGGGAGCTAATCTATGTGGCACAGCAAACCACTCCTGTCTTGCCCACTGCTCCCCTCAGCAGTGTTTTTCAGTAGAGCTGCCTGTTCTCCTCCCCACTCTGTCTCTGGTGAATCCTCTCATACACACCCCACCCCCACACCGCTGGCCCACACTACAGTTCTTCTATGCAAAAAAATAAAAAAATAAATAAAAAAGAAGTTCTTTCGCCTCTGATAGAATGATGATTGTTACATCTTTCAAGTGCATTTGATTGCCAAATTATTAGTAATGATCTAAGGAAATAACTGAATGAGAGAAGATAGAAAATATCTCCATCATCAATCTTCCACATACTCAAAGGGGGAAAAAGTAATATTTTCTTTCATCATTAGTATATGCCTTGGGGACATAATGCTTTATCAAGAAAGGGCAAGAAGAATTCAATACCATTCATAAAAAACTGAAAGTAATGAGGGAAAAGCAAGGTCTTATGGGATTTTTGTCAAACACACACAGACACACACACTATTTTCCCCTTCCTGGTTGACTTCCTTATCTTATAAATACCATTCTGAAAGAACTTCTAAATAAGCGGCATGAGTATGCTAATATATAAACACTGATTTCAGTCTTGTTTTAGGTTAAGAATCAAAACCTACATACACATATATAAATTCACTAATTCCGTTTAAGTCATGTGGTACAATTCCAGACCAAACAAAATTTATTTTGAGATTTTTTTTTTGAACCACTGTTTTCTTTCATAAGTAAGAAAAACCCAGAGTTGGCTGTGATTATGTATGTATTTGCATATGTTATAGCTAAAGCAGAACTCCAGCAATCCCTTGGCAGAAAAGAATAGTTAGCAAACTCAAAAACAACATTTTTATTCCCTTAAGTAATTACTTAATTAATGCCTTCTGTCTTGATTATAGCTTTAGTAAATGAAAATATCCTTCATTTTTACCAGTATATTTGAACTTTCTACATTTCTTATATCCTAGAATCAAAGTAGACAGTTTTGTTTAAACAATAAGCAACCAGAAAATAATGCTCTGGAAATAAACGTTTAATATCACTGAATCAAGCAACATAAGTCATTCAAATCATTTTGGATAGTTGAATTTTTTAGTAATGACCACATTATTGTATGCCAGGTTTCAGGCTGCAGGAGCTGAAAACAAACACAATCCTTGTTTTTCTCGTAAAAAAATTGACAAGGAAAAGTGAGTGAATTGCAACCACTGGCACACAGAGGCACCTTCATCAGCGTGATCACCACCATTCACTGAACACACACCGCGTGCTACGCACTTCACACACTTCCCTTATAAAGCACGTGACCTTCACAAAGTAATCATATAACGTACACAGGTTAACTTCATTCTAACAATGAAGTCACAGAATGCTGAGAGGCTGAGTACCTTGACCATAGTCTGCTGTTAAAGTCCTGATTCAAACTCAGGCTGAGGGCACCTGGGTCACAAAGACATCTTCACAAACATTTCCAAATTCAAGTCCACAGATTTTTATTTAAGATTAATTTAGGTTACTTTGTTTTAGAAAACTTTGTACAGAGAAAGAATCAATGAAATATTTCAGATAGGAAGAGATATGTTTTGACTGTCTTATTCATCAGGAATCTTTAGAGAAATAAAAACAGTAGGCTGTGCATATAGAGATTTATTTTAAGGAATTGGCTCAGGGGATTGTGGAGTCTTCCAAGTCCAAATTTTCCAGTCAGCCTATTGGCTAAAGATCCAGAGAAGATTTCCATTCTGTGTCCAAAGGCTGTCTCTTAGCATCTCTTACTCCCTTTTTTTCTTTCTTTTTTTCCTATTAAGAACTTCAACTGACTGGATGAGGCTCATCTACATTATGAAGGATAATATGCTTTATCCAAAGACAATTGATTTAAATGTTAATCTCATCTAAAACTACCTTAACATCTAGGATAATATGTGATCAAATATCCAGGAACTATGGACTGACCAAGTTGACACATAAATTCTACTATCACCACTGTACACATATACATGATTTTATATTTGTACATTACAGCTAAAAACAAATCACCGAACACCTTAATATGGATTAAGAGTAAACCAATTCTGAAACCACACTCACTTCACAACCACTCTGTGAGACAGTGTGGTGGATATTGGGACTACAAAAAAAGGTCTCGAGGTTTTTATAATGTAAGAGGGGACAGATCAAGAGAGACACAGATGTATATACAACGAATTATGCTCTCTTGTACTGAGATTTAATGAAAAGATTGGGACAGAATTCAGCAGGAAGATAGGAGAAAGAATTGAGTATGTCCTCACATACACCTTCATGCTTAAGCAGAAACTAAAGATGAGACAATATTTGAGGAGCAGAACTCCACCAGGAGGAGAAATCTAAAGAACAAAGATATGAAGATACAAACATAGGTAGAGTTTTAAGAATTTGTAGGAAATTTAGTGAAAGTGGTGCATGATATTCATGATGGAGAAAGAATGAGACAACTTTATAAATCATAGTATAAAGTTTGGGCTTTATCTTGAAGCTAATGGGAAATTCCAGTGAGGGGAAATGACAGATCACGATCAAAGATGGTTTTCCAAAAGATTCATTAATGACAGAAGGAGAAACAAAATGAAAAAGCCACGTCCTTAGCAGAAACAAAAGCAAAGTTATTAAGCAAAGACAAAAGCAGTTTTTTCAGGTTGGAGTGGGGACTGCCTTTCTCCCCTCTGAGTATTTCTTTTCAATTCCCCTTCTTCCCCCCAGCCCTGCCCTTGCATTATCAGTTCTGGCAAGTGTTTCTTGTGTATAGTGGCCAGTAACTTTTCTTTAGGCATTGCCCTCCTTGCCCTAAATGCCTGATACATAGGCATAAGACTTGCAAAAAGACTCCAATCATTTTTTCAGCCTCCCTGGTGTTGTAGGGGTTAAAAGCTCAGCACCATCAAGCTATCACCAGCCACTGCAGCATGAATGCGATCCCCTGCCAGGGAGCTTCCCACTGACACAGCAGAACATCTTCTGTGTCTCGCCCACTGCTCCCCTCAGCAGTGTATTTCAGTTGATCTGTCTGTTCTGCTCCCTACTCTGTCTCTGGTGAATCCTCTCACCCCCAGCACCTCTTGTCTGCACCCCAGTTCCTGTATACATAAATAAATAAAAAACAAATCTTTAAAAAAAATGGCTCCATTCAAACAAGTATGAGGCAGAATGAGCCCCCATTGTACTCAAAGTAGAAAGCTGAACTAGCAATTCTTGGTCCTTTGACAACCAAATATAAATAAGTTTACTAAACAGGCTGACTGGCCTAATTTGATTTTCCATTTCTTTCCCACTGTGAGTAATATAATCAGTTTCTAGAAAACATGCCCACCTCTATCTGATTCCACTGCCACCAACATGTCTAGAAATTTTGAGAGGGCCAAAATCATGTTTTGACGTCAAAACTGGTTTGATTGACGTCAAAACAGGAGCTTAAAGTATTTCTATTGTTTTGTCCACACGATATGAAACAACCGATTTAAATGACTGTAGCAGTAATTGCAGGGGTAGTGGTAACCATTCACATGGTTCCATTGTCCTTTTCTTGAGCTAAATATCTACGATCAAAGCACAGTTGGCTGTTAGAGAAAGCAAGTCTAAGTAGGAAAATGGAATTCTGTGACTTTGGATCATCTAGTCTAGTTTCTTTAAAAGGCAAATGTGAGATTAATAACCACGTAAACCTTGGAGAATGGTTTTCTGAGCAATGTGGCATTCTATGTATAGATTAGTTTCTTTTATTAGCAGATGGCCATAAAAGTCTTCTGCTAATAGAGATTTATTAAATTTGACTTATTTGAATTTGTAACCAGAGTTCCTTTCCTAAATTGCAAGCCTTCAAGGAAAACACCAGAAAAAAACATTGCAATTAAACATGCCATTTCTAGAATCATCACATCGCGCCTCCAGGAACACATGTGGCAGGTGCTCATGGGATCCAAGAGATGACAGGAGCTTCTTCAGTCAAATCTCTACATCAGTCTCTCACGAGACAATCTCAAAAAAAAAAAAAATTTTTAACTTGAAAAAATTTTCAGTCCCCTTTAGAAAAAAATGGAAAGTGTTTTCACAACAAGTTACAGAGATTCTGGGCTTTGATTTATGCCAGTTTCCTCTCAAAAAGTTGGGAGTGGGTAAGGCTGATATGAGAGGCACTCACGTTGGGTATGGACCCAATTCCCAGTTGTTACATTTGCTTCCTTCCCAGTCTGAATTTCTGTGACCAGTCATAAAAGGTAGTTTTAAGTAATTAATTCTCAGAGCATTTATTATACCTAGCTCCTTAATATAAAAATGACAAGTAGACAAAATTTTCTGAGCAAGTGCTGCTGTGATTTACTTAGCAAGCATCCTGAGATAAGTAAGAGCTGAATGAGTTCCACTGCTGGGTTATACACATCAAAATTTAATTATGTTCCTGACCTAATGTTTCCCTTGTTTCTTGGAGGAGGGAAGTCAGGGTGGACCATGTCATTATCAGAAGGACTTTGGAATTGTGAAATCTGAGCAACCTATGTAATTTTTTTGCCCAAGTGTTCTTTTCAAGTCTCATTAGATTATTATGAGTGTTACAGCTGTGCTAATCTTTCTCTAAGAAATGAACTTTTGAAATTGCACATTTTTAAAGTGACTTCTAGAGTTACCATGGCAGCTGCATTATAATGCACAGCGATGAACATTATCACAGCTATGCCTGATCTATCCAGGGTTGTCAGGAAATGAGAATTCCACATAAAGTGTATTCTCCAGGAGGACTCATAAAACTTGCCAGATCAAGTACCTAGACTTTCAGTTTAGCAATTCTAAACGAAAAGCTTTCTCTCCTATGCTTCACACATCTCTGTTTCCTTAACTGTATCCGTTATGACTCAGGGGCCCTGTTATCAATAGCTTATTGTATTTGGAGCTACAAACAGTGCTCTTTGATTTTCAGTCTCCTTTTTCATCTCAGTTTGCCTGCTGCTTATGACAACCAAGGAGACAAAGAGTCACTTCAGCACGTGAGAGAGATTAAGTTTTTGCTAGTCACCTCCAGCAAGGAGAACTTTATATATATAGATATGTCACCTGGATACTCCAGGTAATTTGCTGGGTGCTTAGCAGACAGAGGGAAAAAATGGCAGGTTTGTACTGGCGCACACTGTGGTTGGTTCCTGAGTCTTCTTCCTAAAAGCAGGAACGGTATTTTGTACTAATCCTGGCTTTCATTCACCCCTTAAATTCACCATGCTCTGATGGGTTAATTCCTTAACTTCCCTGCACCAAGTACCTTAATTATTTCCTTACATAGATGTTTCCAGGGTTCTGTGGAAGGGACTAGGACTGGACGTACATCATGGAGTTCAAGCGCACAGGCTCAACTGAGCAGGCTCAACCTCTATCTGATTTTTCATCTCTAAAAAGGTTATTAAGATGAAATGCAATTATGTATTTGGATTACGGAGTCCAGTCTAACTCCTAGGAAGAATTCAAGAAATGAAATCAGCTGTGTGCATAGAGCCCAGCAGCGGTTATAGCTGAAATTAAATAAAAGTTTTACTGTAAAATTGTTTTTAGGATCTTGAGGTTTTCTTCTGGTTTCAGTATTGAGCTGCCACGACATGCTTGTTTAATTATCTGTATGGTATCTCTGTGTTTGTTGGGACAGTGTGAAGTCTGTAGTGAGAAATGAGTGTAGTTGATTTTGTAAGTAATCTTGGGAGGGATTTAGAGATTGCAGATGTCTGACATAACCCTCAAGTGCAAACTGTGGGGGTGGCTCAGGATAAAGAGTGTGATTTTGCCTTCAGAAAGAACCAAGTTGAGGTTTTGCCTGACTCACCAGCATCGCTCTCTAACCTCAGGCCTTGACTCATCATCTCAGACCCCATGTTTTCTTATCTCTAAAGAAGATAATAATAGCTCTTTCCAGGATTAGAAAAAAAATAACATTTTGTACACAGTAAGCACCTAGTAAGTTTGTCCATAGCAGATAATAAAGCGATTGCTATCTACTTTTAAGATGTAACTGTGTTTAAAATAAGAATCTCACTTTGGCGAATGCATTCGGATGCAACTGAAAAATAAAATCTGGCTTCCCTACCAGCTGAGTATGTGACTTCACCAGGAAGAGTGATGTATAAAATTATAGAGTGGGTTTCTCCACTCTTGCTGAAGCAGTGAATCACTGATCACATTACAAGTTAGAAGAACACTTCCCTCCCCTGCTCTTCCTTAAGTGCAGAAAAATAGTAAACACATAGAAGAGATTGATATTCATCATCCACCAGTCAAATGTACTGAGTCTTCCTTTACTTTCTCCTGCTTTTCTTACAGCCTTTAAGTTTTGTCCAAATGGTACTTTCATAACTGTACTATTTCAAACCACAACTGTCTACCCACTCCCAACCTGCTCTCTATGCCACTTATCTCTTCAAAACTATTATATCATTTACTTGATTAGAGTATTTATGCTCTGGTTCCTCACAAAAATGTAAATACCACAAAGGTAGACTTTATTTTCATGATGCATCTCAAATACCTAGCACCATAACTGTCAGAGAATAATATTTACTGAACATATGAATAAAGTTTTAGTATTTGCAGATATCTAGAAAGCCAAAACAGAACAAAAGAGTTAGTACTACTAATTTGGGAACTCAATGTAGAAAAGTCATTAAAGACTAATTCTAATTAATATCGGTGATAGAAATACACTGAAGTAAAACAAAGTAAGTGTTTTTATTCATTCTTTTGAGCCATTAATTTTATTTTTTACAACTAGTGATTTTAATGGAAAGAAACTCTGATCTTTATTTGACATTCAGTGCTAATGTTTTCCATACATGGGTGTTAACACAGTTATGAAGAATTTGGGTGTGTTTTGACTTTCTTTTTTTCCCATTAGATTTCCAAGGATACAATCTTATCCTACTCAGAGAATGAATTTGGAGTAGTGTAATTTGGAGGACTATAAATACCTATGATAGCTGGTCATTAGTCACACGATGCTGTATTTTAAGATTTTTGTTTCTGTAGATAGCTTCACATGAATGGTATACATAAGGGAGCCTTAAATTTTAAAGTGTATGCCCAAGGTCTTATAAAAATATATGTCAGGAATAGGTAGATGAAGTAGAGCTCTGGATTCTGTATTACAAATTGGTTCCCAGGTGATGTTGAGGGTATTGATGAAAATATACCCTTTACATATGAAGGGTCTATGTTAATTTTTTTTAATGGTGTTTACTTGCTTTCTCCAGAGTTGAACTTCAAATTGATTTCTTAAAAGACAGTGAAACAAGAACTTAGATGCTTTTTCTGACAAAGTTAATTTAAGTCTGGCAACATTTTTGCGCAACAATATCAATCATAGATTTCAAGTTTGCATACAATAGCACCCTAACAGAGGAGAATGTTAGTTTTTAGGAATGATTCTAAAGACAGATGAATAATTTTTTTTTCCTCTAATGAGGTTCAAGTTTAGGACTGTAATAAGTCCCACTGAACAAGTGAAGCAGGAAATGGCAGGTTTGTTTTGATAGAGACCACGAATTTTAAGTGTGTGTTGGCTTTACACTGTCTTTGAAACTCTGTGCTGTGAAAACACAGGAGCCAGGAAATGAGCTCAGCCAAGTGATTCCACTCTCTAAAGATGTCAAAGTCTATTCTCTGCAATATCCAAATGTTCCTCTACTAGAAGTGAAATGAGGAAAGGCTCCTATCATTTATAGCTCAGTAAACCAAGAGCATTTTTTTCTCATGTAAATCAGTTATGTACAGTCCCTTAAATAAAAGCATCCTTCCTCTCAATGGCACCTGCTGCTTAGCACCTCTTATTCTGACTCAGGCTTTGTTTTCTCTAAAAATGGGCGGGAGGGAGGACTAATTAAATTCATTTTTCTTGGTTCCTTTACAAAAAAAAAAAATGAAGTAGTTTAGAAAACTAGAGTATTGAGTGGATACATGGAGGAGAGTAAGTGATGTTGGTCTCTCAGGCACTTCAAAGTTCTTGTTTTGACTCAAGATTTATGAAACAGGGCCTCCCTGGTGGCGCAGCGGTTGAGCGCTGCGCTGTGGAGCTGTCGGTCGCTGGCGATACGAGTTCGATGACCAGCCGGGGAGAATCCCACATGGTGCGGCAGACCTCTCCTGCCTCGCCCGCTGCTCCCCTCAGCAGTGTATTTCTGATCTGCCTGTTCTGCTTCCCACTGTCTCTGGTGAGCCCTCTCATCGCCCCACGCCTCTGGCCTATACCCCAGCTTGTATAAATAAATAAATCTTTAAAAAAGAAAAAGATTTATGAAACAGTAATTGCTTTGAGCCAACTGCCCTACAGAGTAGAGGGATGGGTTCCCCATTGCTCAATGGGAAAGCAGGTTCTGCAGGTGTGCTGACAGAGCATTCTCTAGAATACTGACATTAGTAAATCTTCATTTGAAGTTCTCTTTTATGATTTGGTGTGACTTCCATGTTTGGGTTGGGTAAATTAAAATTTCTTCATGCAAACTGATGCAATCTAACTAGAAGCAGATTATGTTCCCCTATTTTCTTTAAGAAATTTGGTAATGTCACTGAGACTGCAGGAGTTAGAAAAACTAAAGCAGAAAATAAGAAAATCATGGCTCAACTTGGGATTTTACTCTGACAGTGTAAGCGTGCTTATGGCCACACTCCTGCATTGACCCTGAAGTACTTGTCTTTGAAATTGGGCAAGTGGAGCTTAATATTTGCATCAGACGAATTCAATGTAATATCTCAAATCTCACGATTCTCTTTTCAGAGAACATCTGCTTTGTGAACGAAAGCTGGCAGACCATGTTGCAACTAAAAGCTGAGATCATTTATGACAAAATCATCCTTAGCAGTTAATGTAACACTCTGAAGCAGGGATTCATAACATAGGAGCTATGCTAGATGCTTCTGAAATTATATAAGACATTCATATAATTTATTGGGAAAAGGTACATTAAATTCTATCAAATTGTTAAATGGTTCAGTGATTCTCCCAAAAAAAAAAAAGGTGAAGAAGGATTTTGCTTGTTTCTATCAAAATTTAAAATTTTAAAGACTGAGCTAACTATTCTAGTTCTAAAAATCTGCTGCACATACATATTCATTCTATGAACAAATTTGATGTGCAAGAATGTTTATTTCTGAATTGTTTATAGTAGTAAAAGAACAGGATGAACTTAAACATCCATCATTAGAAAATAGTTTATAGTATTTTATTACATTTGCTTTATGGAATACAATACTGTCATTAAAAATAATAGCATTCACATGAAAGTAAGTGTTTAAGATGTATTGCTAATTTAAGAGTCATTTGTGCACCAGATGATCAATTAGCACAATGTGATAGGCACTACGTCAGTGAAGTGAGTATAAAAGAATGTGCACTAATTCCAAGCTAAAATCTTTAATCCATAGGTGTTGCCTTCTCCCTTCCATGGTGAGTTTGTAAGCTTCACTAAAGCTAGAGCATGCAACTGTGACATGAAGTTGCGTAACAGGATATCTTTTGTGAGCCTGGATCCCTGAGTGACTGTCAGAGTGATCTGGACCATAAACACGAGAAACAGACCTGTTTCTTTTAACAGTGTGAAACTTCAGTGGTTTTTCACACCTGAAAACTTCAGTGGTTTTTCTTTCTGCTGCATAATTCAACCTGTTTTGACTAATACAACTATAACAATGTCCAATCAAATTTCAGTTTAATTTTGCTTAAAACATGCTTTTAAGAGTTTGAAATGTACTAGGCACTGTGCTGGATACTAGGAATATGAAGACAAATGTTCTCTCAGTTGAAAGAGCACTTGCATTAGAACTACTTGAAATGCTGCTAAAAATAGAAATTCCTGGAACATAATTCTAACTAGTTAGAGGAGACTATCCATCTATGGGGACCCAGAACAAGTTTGTTATCTAAGTGTTAGACACTTTTCTGTTTGGTAATAATCTATTGGTGAGTAAGGTCACATAGGTTCTATTTATTTATTCTTGTAGATATAAAGGCAGGATGTTGTACCTGTCTTATGACAACTATGAGACACCACCGGAGTTCTGTTTAACAACTGGCCCACTATGGCATTATTTAGCTTTTTGTCCTGGCAGGACTTCTTCAATGACCGCATGAGATAATTTTGCTAAAAACAAAAGTCCAATATCAATTTCCTAAAGTAACAGAAGAATTGAAGGGGACTTCATCGTCAGGGATGTTTTGATGATTTAATTTTTAAAAATACATTAAAAATCATTATTTAAATTACACTTCTAATCTTAACACTTTGTGTGCCGGTGCCCTTTAAATTTACCAGCCCTTGGGGCCGGCCATTTTCTGTGCCACCGTATGAATGGTATAAGCATTCAATAAAACATACACAACTCCTGAACTACTGGATAGTAAAAAAACTGTAATATCTCTCATAAAACACCTTACACTTTCACCAAAACAATGTGTAAAGCTTCTAGACTGAGTACGATCAAAGAAATCGCTCCTAATAGATCCAAATAAATCCACCGTGGTGTGAAAAACGGGAGACTAGATGAACACGTATTAATACGTGAGTGGCCACCTGATACTGGTGACAAAAACACATACTAATACGTGAGCGGACCACAAGGTGATAACATCTAAACACAATAGGGTTGCATTGTAGTGGTTAAAATGGTAATAAATATTTTTAAAGAGGTTTCATAAATATAGATTTGTGTATGGAGACAGAAAGCACTAGTTTTTAAATGCCCATGTAGTAAAAGAAGTTGAAATGAAAGGAAATCTCATTCTCCTAGCAAGAAGATAGAAATTCTGACAAATGCTGAGGAGATGCTCTGGTCCATCTTGTTCTCAATATGATTATTATTATGAGCTTTCAACACATTCATGCCTTTTTCTAGTACTTATCCAAACAGAATGCACTTTGAAGATCAATAAATAATTATCATACACAGCATTTATTTGTACCAGTCCCATCACTTAGCTGTCGGCCATCTGTCAACTGCATTTGGGCAGAATTTAAAATTTGAATGAACATAACTACAAATAGCTTGTCATGACCTATAAAGGGTTTTATGAGATGGGAAAGCAGAAAAGCCCTTTAGCATCCTGATGACAGCACAAACTGGAATAATCTGGAAGGTAAACAAAAATTCTGTGCAACGGTCTGGGTTTTCAGACCCACTGTATATTGATTTTCTGTCAAGAAGATATACAGCTCTTGGAGCAGGCTGCTTATATTCTTATTTATATATTTATTTACTCATTCATTCATTTTGTGTTGGGTAACTGTGGCTGGCAAATAAAAGCTTCAGGAGTTGTAGAATATATCAAACCTTTAAAATGTACAACAAATATGGGAAAACTCTCCTATAGGGATGAGATCAAAATTAGTGGGGAATGGGAGAGTACATGGTAACTTTCTACTGAAAATTTTGTATGGAGGTGAATACGCATACTAAAAAAATGCTTTTACACTTGGTTAGATTTCTACAGTGGATAAGACACATTACTGAGTACCATCCAGTGGAAATAAATAACAAATCGTACACTGCTACCAGAATCCCATTTGATCTCTCATCTCGCTGTCCTTGTGTCATTTTTTGCCCCTCCAGGTTAAAGACGAGGAAAGTGGTCACAGCTCCAACTTCCTACAGTCAGCTAAAAAAGGCACAATAGTTAGACATTAATGTATTTCCAGAGCTATAACTATTGGAAGTTTATGGTGCTTGTTAACTAACAAAGGCTCTGATAAGTCCTGTAGGAATGACATTTCCTAAATGTGTATCCAAGTATTTCCTATACCACTTGCTAACGTCCTGCAAAACACAAGGAGCATCAAGCCTAATGAGCTTTCCAGGCTCATCTCTAAGCACTCAGCACCTTAAAATCTAAGTCACAGACACACATCTACCAGTTTCCATTGTTTGTACCTATTGTTCTTTTTACTTGGATTTGCTGGGTTAGTCCCCTCACTTACAGTGCTACCCCAACTGTGATGGGTCACATGGATATCTAGGTCACAGCTTAGCTGTCACTTTTCCTAGTTAGTTTTTCCTAACACTCCAATTACACACCTCTGCTATGTTCGTCCACCTAACCCAGTCCTTCGGTCATGGCCTTAGCCACCTTTCATTATATCTATACAACAATTTTACCCACCTGTAGGAAGATAAGCTGCAGAGATCGTCTTTCTCTGTTATCTTATCCAGTATTTTTTTTAAAAGATTGATTTATTTATGCATACAAGCTGGGGTACAGGCCAGAGGCGTGGGGCAGCAAGAGCGTTCACCAGAGAAAGAGCGGGGAGCAGAACAGGCAGATCAGAAATACACTGCTGAGGGGAGCAGCGGGCGAGGCAGGAGAGGTCTGCCGCACCATGTGGGATTCTCCCCGGCCGGGCATCGAACTCGCGTCACAGCTGCTGACAGCTCCACAGCACAGTACCCAACCGCTGCACCGCCGGGGAGGCCCTTATCCAGTATTTTTGCTTCAGTATCTCATATGGTTCTTGGCCACATCATAAGCAATAAGTGGATAATTATTAAATTTAAATGAATATCCTAAACCTCAAGCTTGGAGTAATGCTGTTAGAGCTCTTAGACTAAGAGACCCACAGATTCTCTGTATATTACTATGCTTTTGATCTGAGTTTTATTAGATTACATAAATTGTTTTATTTTATTTTTAAATTTTATTGGAAGGTAATCTATGCTTAGCTTGATGTCACAGAATAATTCACCAGTGTAAGTCAGAGGTTTCCAGACCTTGGGAGTCACAACACCTTGTTCCACTTGATATTATTCAATGATAACGATCTCTCCCGAAAAATGCCACAGGTTGTTTATTTCACCATTACATTTAAATAAGTTTACGTAGATGTGTTTATTCACTATTGCTATCCTCAAACTACTCAGACATCCACTGGAATGCATCCAAGTACCTGGTGGCTGAGACTGACATCTGCTTCTGATTCTAGTTTCTAAGAGTCGGGGAAAGGAGGTTTGGTTGCATCCTAGGTGACTCTCAGAAGACACAGACACAAGATGAAAATAGCATAACTAGACTCACTTATGTTTCTTAAAAGCTTTGATGGCACTGCTAATGGACCACAGTTGATGTCCTGACCAGACTTTGTTCTTAGAATAGTTTGGTAACCTTGGCATCCTTGAACAAGCTCTCATGGCACTTCAAGTTCTCTGGACACATGTAATACTGACTCTCTGTATTACATGGTTAATTTTATGTGTCAACTGGACTGCACTAAGAGATGCCCAAATAGTAAAATGTTATTTCTGGGTGTGACTATGAGGTGTTTATAGAAAAGATTAGCATTTGAATTGGCAGACTGAATAAAGAGGAACAGCTTCACATAAAGGTGCACATCATCCAGTCTGTTGAGTGACTGGAAGAAGGGTGAATTTGTTTTCTGTGTGAGCTAGTTCCTGGCTCTTAGATCTTCAGACTCAAACTGGAACTAAAACCAATAGCACACCTGGCTCTCAGTCTTTCAGCCTTGGACTTGAAAAATACCCTCAGTTTCAAAGGGTAATTTGTGGAATTATTCAGCCTCCATTTTTGCATGAACCAAACCTTTATAATAAATCTTTTACTACCTATTTGCCTATCATGTATCTACCTATCTTCTATTGGTTGTGTTTCTCTGCAGAACCCATTTGTAACATATAATCCTTATCGATAAGCTTATCCACCAAGGATTTTGATTAATCATTGTATTAGATATTCCACCTACAAAGTAAATATTGATAATCTCTTAGAAGTAAGAATATAAATACTGTGAAAAATGTTCTCTCTATAAGCAAAAAAGGCCCAGGTAAGAAGAATTTACACTTGGCATCAAGAGTTCTACTATCGCAGCGATGAAATAATACCTGTCTGTTGGTAAGGAACAAAGCAGAACATGTATTTGGAAGTCAGTCGAAAATTGTGTCTCTATGCTTTTCAGTGGTTATAGCTACATGCTCATCTCTGCATAGCCAGAGGCATTTTCTAGATCTTTTCATGCAGTTTAGAGAAAGATATGGTGTTGTACGTGGGGTATCTGGAGCTCCAGTATCACAAGTGGGTGTGAAAATCAAATTGACCTCAAACAACAACAAAACAGAATTTATAACAATCATGTAGAATAATTTAGAAAACATGAATGAACTAAAAATAAAAAGTAGTCAATTGATCAGAGTGGCTAAGATAGGTTATTTTATCTTATTGCCACTATAAATTTTCAAAGTATTATCTAAGGGCCAGGGCAGACAAAGTTTAATAAAGTTTATCATTTTACTACTAAAATTAAAATTTGTATTAATTTTATAATTACACAAAGTATATAATACTTAATTAAAAAAAAATAGGACTATTGCTTAGACTAAATATAGAGTGGCATGTGAAATCTGAGGCCTTACCTCTGCCCTATCTCTGAAGCACGGTCTTTTGCATCAAGGAGCATTAAAGACACTATAAATTCCAGTATAAATGTTCTGAGACATCCTATAATGGCTTGCCCATCCATTCCCCCTCTCTCTCCCTATCCCCCCACTGTGCATATGCACAACCGTGAACACACACACACACACACACACACACACACACACAAACACACCCTCTCTGTCTTTCTCTCTCATAGCATTAAAATCTACCTCCTTTAATGATCATCTCTAGCATTTCCACAGCCCTGCCCATAAAACTACCTTCCTCATCTTTTGGCCTACTCTCTCAGCACATGTAAGCACACTCAGAAATGTATCATTTCTCCGATCATAATAAAGCACACTGTGTTGGGTAGCCTCTCTGAAACAACCTATTGATTTATACTAAATAATGATGGAAAATGACCTACTCAGTTTATTCCCATATATTCATATTTTATTTATTATTGCAATTAGCTTGATGCATATCAGAAAGATAGAGTGCCTTTTGCTTTTTCTATGGATCGCTTCAGCTTTTTTCTTTACCATTCTTTCAGCTACCCATTAATAAAACACATCCTAGCAAAAAATAATGGGAAAGCTGGGTGAAAGGCAGAATCTCTGTACTATCCTTGCAACTCTTCTGTAAATCTAAAATACTTCCCAAGGAAATTGTTTTTAGACATAATAGGAAAAATAGAAAGAAAACTAGAAGCAAAGATAGGAAAAGTAAACAGCCAGGGAGAAGGCAAAGAAAAAGCAAAGTGTGTGCTTTTAGGGCCCCAGAGACAGGGACTTCCAAACATTAACAACACAATCATTATGTCGCGTTTGTGTGTATCTGATGATTCGTAGCAATCAGTCTTTCGTATTGAGGTATATTGTTAATTAGGGCTTATGCACCTCCGAGTCAATTAAATTTGGTTTATTAATGCATAATTCAATATTGTTGCGTATAGCAGAACACTTAAAAGGATTTTAAAATTCTATCTTTGGATCCGGCCTGAAATATTTCAAGGAAACACCCATTGTCAAGTGAGTGAAAATGAATAATTATGGGAGCCCTAAAACCCCACAGTTGAACAGACAAGACAGCTGCTATTATTAAGCACTCCAAATTGAAAGTATGGATTCTATCATTATAAGAACAAAGACAGTGCTACGATAATTATGGAAACGCTATAGCTTCCATTTTTGCTAATGTTTTTCATAGAATATTTAAAGCCACAAAAGGTTAAGATAGAGAACTCAAATTCTGTATCTTGTTACTCACTTAGATGAATGCCTTTTTTTCTACCAATTGTAGTCATAACAGCTTGCAATCCCTGCGAAATCATGATAAGAAAGCGCCGATTTGGGCAAGAAATTAAATGATAATAAACATAGTGTAGACTCAGTGGGGGTGATATTGTTTAATGTCAGTGGTGATTGAAACTACCTTCTAGATGACTGAAGCTTTGTTGGCCTTGTCTGTTTATATTAATTTCTTCTTTTCAAAGGCCATTATCTTAAATTGCATGTTATATAACTTGTGCCGCCTCCCTCCAGCCCACAGCACCACTTCTAAAGCAACTTGATGATGCATATTGTAGGAGAAAAAAATCTTTCCAAGGCTCAGCATCCAAGGAGATTACAATCTTGAGACTGTAATGGGAATGGATTAAATTTTGCACAATTTCCTTTTGTCACGTGAATTGAATCCCGTTGTGCTATTTTCTACACGCCTTTCAATCTTTGTCACAAAAATGATCTATGAAAGTATTAGCACTAGTCTGGTTTTAACCCAGTCAGGATCTTGCAGTTTGATTGGCTCTGAATTTTCCTTTCCTGTGAAGACAAAGCAAGAATGCGGAGACAAGCCCACCCAACAGATGACAGAAGACGTACAAGGTCATTATCTCTTGGCTAGGGGAGACCTAACAAGGACAATCAATGATCTTCACGTTGATTTCATGCAAAAAAATTGAATGGAAAAGGAGAAATGTCTCAACACAAAACCAATTCTGTGTCAGGAATGGCCTTTCTCTGCAAGTGCAAGCTGAATTGGTAGAAAGATCCTTCCTCTCCACACAGCTTCGGGTTTTCCGATTACAACAGCAGCCTCTTCCTCAGATATCAGATTTTTCAAATGTTTATTATCTGAGGTTAAGATGGAGTCATTTGAACGTCTACAGTGTTCACAGATTTTGATATTGCCTTGAATTGACCCACACCCACAGAGAAAACAAAAACAAAACAAAAAACCCACGCGTATTAAGAAGGAAAATAAGAGAATTGCTACCTCAGAACTTGATTTTGTTTTGATCTCTAGTGTCTTTGATGTCAGGCAAAGCCACTCTATGCAATGCAGTCTTCAGTGCTTTGGGTGAATGCAAATGAAGTTAGCATTTGGTGGAAGTTACGCATAATAAAATATTTTTGCTACTTATTTTTATATTGACTTCTCTAATTCCATGAACACTGATAAATAACTAATTGCACTAAATAAAATCATAAAATTCATATATTAAGGTAGTCAGAGATAAAGAGCTACCTGCTCTAACTTACCTGAAATCTCAAAGCGTTCATCTTTTATTACATGGACCTACATGAACCTGTCTATCTGATCTGAGTCTTGTTTTAAAATAATTAGCTTGCAAGAACAGGTTTTACAAGCGGTACATATTTTCCAAGTAGCTACATGAAACACAGGTTTAAAAATCAAGAAGCAAAGGCTCTAGGTGATAACAAATTGGATCCATGATTTATTTTACCACAAGGTATCAGAGACAGTTTTGCCTTATTGGACCAGACATTTGGTTTGTGCTCTTCTCTCAGGACAACGTTGTGTGACTTTAGTCCTATCACACATCACTAGAGGAGCCACTAAATCTTTCTGAAAGGAGACTTGAACAACAGAAACCACCCTGGAGATCCACTTTACCAGTTTTGTACTAAGGCACTATGTTCATGCATATTCTTAAATGGACCAGTGTATGCAATTATGAGGTACCCCAACCAGATGGTCATAAAATGGCTTAAAGGATATTCCACCCTAATGTTTAATGGGTACAGAGTTCAAGTGTGTAAGATAAAGGAGCTCATGGTTAATGAAGGTGATGGTTGCTCTACAGTATGAATGTACTCAATGCTACCGAGCCACACTCATAAAAATGACTAAAATGGTACACTAAAGTTATGTATATTTTACCACAATTTAAAAACAAGTAGGTAAATGATTAAATACTTAACTGGCACAATATGAAAATGAATGGCAAGAGTCATGATAATGAAAAAAAAAAAGAAAATTCAGACATACAGACATGTAACAGTTAAAACAGTTTAGACCTATCTCTCAGACTGTATTACTGACCGGGGAGTAGGATATCAGTTAACCTTGTGGAAGGACCAGAACCAAGACTAGGAAAACTCTCAGCAGCCTCACACAGATTGTCATTTTTCCCTATCTGCCTCTCTCTGCTGCTCTGTGGCATTCCTTTTTCTACCTCTGCTCCCCACTTCACATGACCATCATGGCTTTCAACCCAGTTTGTCACAATTCCAATCTTAAGGATCAATTAAAATTCTCTAGTTTAAATTTCAAATCCCTGATGAAAGACTTTTAATTGTCCAGATTCAGTCCAGTGATAATTCCTGTTCCAACTGATTGTACACAGCTGTTTATGCCTGTCTGCTCCCTTCAGTGCTCTCAACCCTCTCTGGGGTTCTGAGCCATTCAAACCACACTGGCTGCTGGAAAACACCTCTGTGACCAGTGGAGTGATAGTTTCCTGAATTCAGATAGATACCTTAATTTGATGTTCATATCAAAATGATGCACTTAAGATGACAAATATTGGGCCTCCCTGGTGGCACATGGGGTCAAGTCTCAGCACTATGAAGCTATCGACAGCCACTGCAGCATGACCCACACAGCGCAGCAAACCTCTCCTGTCTCACCTGCTGCTCCCCTCAGCAGTGTACTTCAGTAGATCTGCCTGTACTGCTCCCCACTCTGTCTCTGGTGAATTCTCCCACCAGGCCCCACTTCTGGGTTATACCCCAATTCTTGTATGCATAAATAAATAAATCTTTTAAAAAAAGATGACAAATATTAAAGATCCTTGCTAGTTACTCGAGACATATACCTACATGTTAGTCTATAGAGTGAGATATAATTTGTTTATCTAGGTCAGATTGTCAGGTTTTCAGAAACTGTACTTGATCAACTTATCTATAGATAGTATTTTAGGGTCTAAGAAGTTAACATTAAATGAACATATAGGAGACAGCTTTTAAAATAAAAATAATTAGCGTCAATATAATACAGCAAAAAAATAGAGTTAAATCAAGAATCATAACTGATCTTGAATGTAAGACCTCTCAGGAGAACAAGTTACAGATCAACTGCTTGATAAAAACAGGCATAATCACATCAGATAACCATCAGATAACCCTAGAGAAAGGACATTTCATTCTAAATAAATAGGACAAAGGAGCAGTCAGTCTTCACTAGGTAGTATAGGACAAGCATGGAAAATTCTCTCCTATTTTTTTATGCAGTCTATCCTCTAAGCAACAATTGCTTTAGTTACATATCAGGCCTGAGAAAGTGATTGGGATTCTATTAAAATATTCCATAGGCTACCTCAATAAAATATTTGAAAATGTCCCTTGACATAATTTACCAGCAGAATCCTCTCATCTTCTTTATTTTGAGGTTTACTAGTTTTTCATCAGAGAAAAACCTTTCACATATATTACGTGTGATTATGGCATACAAAATATACTTTGATTACTATCAAGACTCTATGGCGAGGATGTGGAGACAAAACAACCCTTGTACACTGTTGCTGGGAGTATACACTGCTCCAGCTGCTGTGAAAAACAGTATGGAAATTTCTTAAAATAATAAAAATAGATCTACCTTACAACCCAGCAATCCCATATCCAAGAGTTTACTGTTAAGATGCAAAACCAACAAGTCAAAGAGATATAGCATGTCTATGTTCCTATCTGTACTATTTACAATAGCCAAGTTAGAGAAACAACCTACGTGCCTAAGAACAGATGAGTGGATTAGGAAGATGTGGTATATACACACAATGGAATACAACTTGGCTATAATGAAAGATGAACTATTTTGCTGTCTGTGACTACATGCATGGAAATTGAGGGGGTTATGTTAAGTGAAATAAGTCAGAAGGATAAAGATACTGGATGACTTCACTTATATGTAGACTACAAAAAAAAAAAAAAAACGAACCTACAAAACTCAACCAAAACAAATCCTAGAAATCTGACTATAGAAGTAAAGCTACTACAAGGGAAGGGGAGGGTCCCCAGTGTACTATGATGGAGAATAATGGATACTTCAGTAGTGGGTGCAGTGTTGTAACGTATATATGAAGAGGAATGAACCTATATGCCCAAATTATATGCAATGCTGTAAACTATTGTTATCTCATAAAAATAATAATAAAAGCTGCCAAAATAAATTCAAGAAGAAAAAAAAAACTGTTCAGATGATTCTAAAAATAATTCTGTCTTCCTCTTCTCTCCCTCTTTCTGTTTCTCAGTGTCTGGTTTTCACGCTCCCTCTCCCTTTCCTTGAAGTAATTGAATGTCTTTAAATTTTCTTAACATATGAGATTTATGTGGTAGACAGAGTCTGAAAAAGATCACAAGAGAACAAACTTTAGTCTCTGGGTTTGAAATGCTGAGGAGGCAGGGGATACCTCTACTCACAGTGCTTTAGCTGTGTGGTTCCTATCACCCTTATCATGTGATTGACTAATCAATGGTTTATTTTATACTTTGAAGGCCAAACTAAAGGTGAAATAATGCTCCTTCTGTCTTGCCAACAATTCCAGGCTTTGAGATGCACATATTCCCCAGTGGAGGAATGCAGCAGGTGTGAGGGCTTGGGGCTATTGCCTTTGGCTGTTGATTACTCTCTGTGTAATTTGAAAAGCTTTCTATTCCCATAGCTTTATGCAATATATCAACAGTAATAGATTCATAATGATTATCCAGCCTAGTGGAGGTTTGGCCACTGTGACAGATGTCTTCTCAATTTCATGTTGTGGACTCTCCGTTATTCTCCCCTCTCTCTGGAAAATATCTTATATAAAAATCTACCATTAGTGTAACTGATGTGATGCTTATATTGAATGGTGACATTAATTATTAATCCCAAACTTCAAATGGGTAGTTAATTAACCAAAATGAACTAAACATACCAGCACTGACTCATCATACTCTATCCCCAGTAGAGTTTGTGGCAAAAATGAATAGATGACGCACAACTCGGCACTGAGCTATACTTTTGTTTTTAGTACTTGTAATAATCCCTGCTTCAATTATACATTCAAAGACATTGCTTTGTCTTAGAATCTTTGAGATTCTGCCTTAGATTTTATGTGCATGTCTTAGGTTTTGTCTTAGAAATATTGCACCACTGAAAAGTAAAATATTCCATCAAATATCTCTACCATCTCCAGTAGTATTCCCAAATAGAAAGGTTGTCTGTACCACCTAAATTGATAACTATTTGCAAAGGAAATCCCATACATATTCAACTCTGTATATATTTTTATCTTTTATTCACAATGTACGTATGATGAATACCTAAGAAAGGAACAACTATATTTCCCTGTATTGTTTTTCTAACAAACTCTTGAGTCTAAGATATACATATATTTACAGTAGAGTCTCATAACACTAATTGTGTTTGAAGAATACCTTCAAGATTCTGGTGTTACTTTTATCTTTTTGAGTCCTTTATCTTTTAATAAAAATTGTTATTTTTTATTTTTACTACTTACTTGATTTGTTTCATCAATTACCATCTGTTTTCATTATTCTTGTATTTTTAATGCATTGTACCAACTGCTTCTTTTAAATATATTTTAGGAATTTAGAAACAGGAATGGAAGGTAATATTGGTTTACATACCCTTCAGAAAGAGGGAGAAGTCAGGAGCAAGAAGGGAGGAGGAGGGAGGGGACACAGAGGGATGGAGCAATCTCCACAAAAAGCAGGATACTTTATCATCAGATCACCCAAAAAGTGCTCATTAAAAACTTTAAAATAATCTGTCTCCTTCATTTGAGTTTGAACGCTTTTTGAAGAACTTATAACTTTTCTCCATTTGCATGTTTTCTCACCGCCCTGACAGGAAGTGGAAAACAAGCCTGAGAGAATGGTGAAAAATGTATGGTTGGTATGGATGAGTCTAGATTTCCATAAGCAGTGACTTTTATTTATTCTTTACCCCATTAGGAAGTGTATCTACTTGCATTAAAACTAATTAATTATACAAAATTTTCTAATGTACAAAAAATAAATCACAGGGACGTAATATATACAGCATGGTGATGATGATCAAGAATATTGTTAAGCACACATGTAGGTCACAGAAGAAAGTAAACCCTACAGGTTAACTTTGTGTGGTCATAGGTAGTAAGCAGACAAATTGTGATGATCATTCACCATGCATCAATATCAAATCATTATGTTGTATGTCTGAAACCAATATGTTATATATCAATTAGACCTCAATTAACAAACATTAAAAGGAGTTTATAGAATGAGATGAAATATGCCTAAATATTAAGACTGTCTTTATGTGTGTATGAAAGTTCCTGGATCTAAATGAAGCGCTAGTGGTACTTTTTATTAGAAGAATTGAAATATCCAGAGGATAGAGAAGACAGAGAAAAATATTTTTTATCAGTTGATCAAAGGTCATTTGCCTAGTGATTAAGACCATAAACACTGGCAAAAAGATCACTTGGTTGCAAGTACTTGGATTTAAATCTCATGTGACCTTGGGCAACATACGTAACATAAATATGCATTGATTTTCCTCATTTATTCAGTATAATAATAGTACCTATTAGTGTAACAGTTTAACGCAAAGTTCTTGGATAGTAATTACTGAGGAGTGTTAGTTACTCTAGAGAATAAGTATATACGGCATTTAGAAAAGTCAAACTTAATCCATTAGGGAGTTGAATTAACTCTATTTTCTCAAAAATAGAGGAAGTATTTTTCATTGAAAAAGTGCTCCAATAATAAAATTGCAAAAGGTACAATATAGCAGAACCCCATCACCTAAAGGCTTTGGTAAAGGCTGAAAGGAACTTTGTCATGGGTAATAAAGGAGATAAACCTAAAATCAGCTCAGTTATTTTCTAGATGATCAGGAAACACTTCTTTCTAAGTGAAAGATGTAATGATTTTCCCCAAGTTTTGAAGTTGTTAGGAGAAAGAGTCAGATGACAATTAGGATAAAGTAGCAAATAGGGGGAATTATCATTTGCAAATACTTGAAGAAGAACTCCAGTTTTTATGTTCCTTTCTCCACTGGGAAAACTAGTCAACAGAAAGGGTTAGCTCTGTGGCAGCAGATTTAGAAATATATCTAGTAAGAGTTCGAGTTCTACCATATTTGTTAAAATCTCATCCTTATGGCCCTAATGAGTGGAAGAGTGATAGAGTGATAGGATTCCGTCTTCTACCTGAAAGAAATAACCATGATCCTCAACAGGACCATGCAGAGAATCAGTCTTTAGTTGAATGCCTGCAGTCCCCAGGTCCATAAACTCCTGCTCTTTTTCCTTTTCTACTTTTTTTTTTCAGGTTCCAGATATCCACCCTGTTTCAATACTTTTGTGATCCAAGCGTCACCTATAGGAAATGGCTAGATTCTTACACCTTCAGCAAGAGACAGATAACACAAAACAAACAGACTCTAATTGCTAATATGTATAATTAAAAAATAGTAATATAAAAAAGCCAATCTCCATTGAAACAGTGAAGCTGCAAGGAACAAAAGCAAGAGAGAGCCATGTCCTGGCACGATTTGATAGAGAATTAGGAGAACTCAAGATTCTTTTTGACCCTGATATTCCACAGTTCAATAATTTCTTTCACCTATACCCAAAAAATGCATCCTGATAGCTGCTAAAATCCAAGACCCTTTATTTAATCAGATAGTTTGCCCAGAAATCAGTTGACAAGTGTGAGATCAGTGCTCCAATTAATTTCATGGGTATTTTTGAGCTCTAGATGATAAAGGAAGAACAAAGGGAGGAAAGGAAAAGAATTAAGGAAAAGGAAAAAGAAACCAAAAATAAACTCTATGGCCAGAATCAACACAGCTTACTCAAAAGTACAGAAAATAATGTTACTATATTTTAAGGTAATTTCTCTTTCAATATGATTTAGGCATGCATTTGGCACTATTCAATTTGTACTACTTAGGTATACTATTTAGACTCTAAATTGTGTTTCAGTAATTAAAAGGGGGAAAACTTTTTATTTTAGATGAAACAATGCAGTATACTGTCTCCAAAAATGAAATCTAATCTCACATGACCTCTAAGGTCTTTTTGATCTCTACTCTTCAGGATGCAAGGAGTCTATGAAATGCTAAACATGAAACCCAAATCACCCATGACCAAGTCGATTTCAGATTTCCATTGTTCCAAGCTTGTGGACTAGATGGATATGGGCTTCGTAGAGTGGTTTATAATTTATCCGGTTGTCTTCCTGTGCTTAATCCATCTGTGGGAGTGACAGCTTGACATAATCACTAGCTTCAAATAAGTAATTCCATTCAATATCAGTTTTTAATTTTATTTCCTCATTCCTTTATTGATGCAGTAAAATGCTGGTTAATCTGCAGAACTCAGGCAAGCCCAGTGTTGTCAGTATTAATTTCACACTACTGCATCTTCATGTTTGGTCTTATACAGCAATTAAAGGAAATCATTATAAAGTTGAAATTAAGCTGGAAGTATAATCCTTGCTTTTAGTTTGCATGAGGCCAACAGATGATTCATAGAAATCTTCCTTATTTTCTACACATAGACAATATTTTGTTTCTCCAGTAAAATATTTAGCCACATTCATTTCTTTGTTAATGTCTCTTATTTTATAACATGCCACCTTTCTCAAAAAGCCCAGCTTCTAAGCAGATGGGAATTATTCCTTTAACTTTGCTAAGATTTAAATTCGTTAAGAGCAGGGATTCTTATAATGTGGCCCCCAGGGGGACAATGGTAAACTTACATGGAGTCTTAAGTCAATTCAGGCTACTATAACAAAATCATGTAGGTGGAGTAACTTATAAAAAAACAAAAATTTATGTCTCACAGTTCTGGAGACTGGAAATCTGAGATCAGAATGCCAGAATGGGCAGGTGGTGAGAGTTCTATTCCAAATTTCAGAATACTAACTTTCTGCTGAATCTCCCATAGCAGAAAGAGAGTAAGAAAGATTGCAGTGGTCTCCTTATAGGGGCACTAATCCCATTCAGGAAGGCTCCACCCTTCTGACCAAAGTACCTCCCACAGCTCTACCTCCTAGTACTCTCACTTTAGGTTTTAAAGATTTCAACATATGAATTATAGGGGGACACAGACATTCAGTACACAACATAAGGTCTTGCCTAAATGCAAATCTGACCAAATCAGAAACTCTGGGTGTGAAGCCCAACAATATGTGCTTTAAAAACCTCGTAAATAATTCTGATATATACTAAAGTTTGAGAACCACTGATTAAGAGTTTTTAAACATTTCACCTTCTACATCTGCTTTATTCTTTATGACACCCTACAGTGTGGCGTCATTTACTCCATTTGATAAATGAAAAAAGGAAAGCTCAGAAAGCCGCAGGACTTATGTAAATTCACACAGCTGGTATACTGTGGAGCCAGAACCTAAACCTGAAATTTCATAATGTTCTACCATAGTCATGGATTTCAGAAATATCTCAAAGGAAATATCATGCAGATGTCCAACGTATACATTAGATTAAAATCAGACTTTTTTCGTTGATAAGAGGTTATATGGGAAGGAACTTTCATGAAGTCATGTCCATCTGCTCCACCTCTCTCTCTCTCTCTCTCTCTCTCTCTCACACACACACACACACACACACACACACACACACACCATATACACAGACTGTCATCTATTCCCACCATGACATTCAACCATCTGTTCGTGAATTCTTCAATCCATAATATTCAGACTCTACATTAGACTCTGTCCAGACGGATCAATGCCTTGAATGTCAACAAAAAATTGAGCAGATAAAGTTCAAACAAATCAGTAATTCTGTGCTTCTGAGCCATGGATTCTTTGTTAAGGAGGGTGGACTGGGATTTTGCAAGAGGTCCACCAATCTAGAAGCACTGCAAGTAGTGACTTTGGGGAGGATAAGTAATATCTCATTCAAAGTAATACAAATGTTCAAATGTCTCATGATTAATAAGATATCTATTTATCAAAATTACACTAAATCCAGAATAATTTTATATCATACAATTTTCTCCATGATGCAACAGATATGAAACATTCAACTGGTAGCACAGTCATTTGCAGCATTTGTTGATGTTAAAGGGGAAATTCAGACTCAAAATTTGATAATCCCTTCCATTTATGCTTCTCCTCAATTCTTTATAATATATTCACCATCACCTCTTGCTCTCATCCAAGTTCAGGGATTAAATTGCCTTAACTATCAAAATAACTTGGGTGATCATATAATCCTTCATTCAAAGTAAGATCCTTTTGGGAATGAAAGAGGGTACTATTAATAATTGCACTGGGATAACTGCCCTAAACCAGGGCAGCCCTGAGCAAACAGGGAGGAATGCTGATCCCAGCAAAAACCACTTCCTTCCCTGCCTCTGGCCTCTCTCTCTTTTCCTACCCAATACACATGTAGTTTGTGTGGCTAATACTTAACCCTAGTCATGTGACTCCCTTGCTCAAAGCGCTCCTCATTTCCTGACATAATAAAATTTAGGTTCTTTACATGGACACTTAAGATCCTTCAGGATTTCAGATTTTTATTTTAATCATTTCCTCTAGACAGGACCATCTACATAATTTTCCAGGCCTTGTGCAAAATGAAAATATAGGAGCCCTTATTCAAAAGTATGAAGAATTTCAAGGTGGGAGCAACAAAGCACTACACATGTGTGGGGTCCTATGGAAATACACAAGTCATACATCCATGGAGCCTGACCTGGTTCCAGTCACACCAGTCCCCCACTGGCCCCTTACCCACCTGGCATCTTCCCACCTTCCTTACTCACCTGGCATTCTCCCACCTGCAGGGTCTCCTTGAAATATCTCATCCCTAATTTCTATCCTTCGAAAGTTAATTTGTGTTTTAAAGTCTGAGTTAGAAGCTGCCTCTTCTTTCAAAAAGTCCATCTTGATTCTATTAATCTCTTCTTCCATAAAACCTCCAATCTCATTTTGTTTGCGTATGTCTCTTCAGTAATGTTATATTACCTCAATCATCTTCTTGTATTACTTTACTCATCCTCACCACCCAGTTTACAATTTAGCGCAGTTAATAAAATAGTAAAAATCCAAGAACAGTGTCTGAATCAACGCATTGGTAAATTTTAAAAATTTGCTTCCTTTCCAAATAAATGGGATAATATTATTTGCTGACATTAAAACCAATTTCACCATACGTTTTTAATACTGTCTAAGTGTATATATATCAGTTTATCCTCATTTGGGGACAATTCTTCAATTTACACCTCAGTATTTACACAGACTACCTAAAATTCCCTCTTTAAATAATTTATGCAAATAATTTAATAGCAACATTTAGAAAATTTATCTAATTCACTTCTTTGAAAAGTCCATGTATTAATAGGTCCTTACTGCAAAAGAAGAAAGGGAGAAAGACTCCAGGGGGAAAGTCACCTGCCCAAAAGCATACAGCTGGTGGCAGAACCAGGATTCAAAAGTAGAGCTTCCTGTCTCCTACCTGTGCCTCCACTATAGACTACTTTTCCCCTAAGACAATCTGCCAATTTAACATTCAGCTTATTAAAAAATGACTCCAATCTTTCGGGGCCAGTAACTGGGCATTTCCGCATCCAGTCGGGTGCATCTTCCCCATGTACTTAGATCACAGATGAACCTCAAGATATGGTCAGGCCTGGGGCTACCCCAGGAGATTGGTGAGCTGGCAGGGCATAGAGAGATAGACACATAATTCTAATTTCCTCTCCCTTCTGAAAATAACTGGATGAATTATAATTTTACACTTGACTCTGGTAATGTTCTGTAGCCTCTAAATATTTGTTGGCTAAAAATGAATAAATGGGGACATTATAAAATTCCTGAATTCCCACAGTTGACTCTAATGAGAAATACACCTCAGCTAACAACTCCAGATAGAAATAAACACCCAGGATCCCACAGGAGTCCACAGAGCCCCTCCAGCACACAAGGCCATACCTCCCTAGACAAGGACAGTTCATTTGCGTAACTCCCAAATCTTGATTACCACATATTCATAGTTATTGAGTCCCTGGTGATGTTAAAAAACTTGCCTTTGAACCAGAAATTATAATCTTGATTTGCCTAATAACTGTGCAAACCCATGAATTGCCCTCTGAATCAACACATTATCATTTGCATATAACAATTAGGAAATAGCTGATACTCCGGAGGAAAAAAAATCATAGTTAAGAGAAGCTCACTCTAGGGCAATTACTCTGGGTGGAAGTGAGGGTCTGAGGTTGCTAGGAAATGGGAACAGGTCAAAACAATCAGACAAAGGGTTATGCTTAACTGACTAATTAGAAATCTCAGTTTATAAAATGAGTAGGCATAAACAATGCCCTTGGGGTGAATGAAACTTTTGACTCAGACTTCAGATACCCAACCCTCTGAAGTCCCAGATTATCATGAAGCTACTCATTTCATTTCTAAGCAGAATACAGACAAAATAATCAGTGAATGATTATTTCCACTCTGAATCTGACACTGATTCATTCTTTAAGATTCCTGTCCAAAGTCAAATTTCTCTGGTTTCCCTCAATACCTAAAGAGAACATACATTTTATAGTGGAGATGGTTATGGATGTTGGTCTAGTTCATATTTGATTATTTTGTCTACTTGCTGGTGATCTGGGTATGTGACTTAACTTCTCTGAACCTCAGATAGATCTGATGATGATCCTCACCTAATCGGATTTGTGTGAGATGGCACTTGATTAATAAATGTTGACTCTCTTCCCATCGCTGCACCTCAAATGTAACCTATAACTCACCATCATTAACAAATTTCAGAATTTGCCTTATAGTAGGGTTTGAATATACATGACTTGTCTCCTCTATTATGGTACAAACTACTTTTCAAGACAGGAAGTTGTGCATCCCTGTATATCCAGTGTGCCTTCCACAGTATAATTTCAGACATGCTCATTGCAAGAACTAAATTATTTGTTATACAAGGAGAAGACACTGACTTTGATCCAAGAGGCAAAATAAATGATCATTAATACCGCATTTCTCCAAAGGAAATATGTAAATTGCTAGTAGGTATAAAGAAAAAGATGCTTAACATCACTAACAATAAATGAAATGCAAAAACCACAATGAGATGTCACCTCAAATCTGTTAAGAATGCTACTGCTAAAAAAGATAAAAGAAAATAGCAAGTGTTGGCAAGAATATGGATAAATTGAACTCTTGTGGACTATTTTGGGGAATGTAGAATGGTGAACCCATTATAGAAAACAGTATGGAGATTGAGCAACATTTAAATATAGAACTGCCAAACAATCCAGCAATCCCATTTCTGGGTATTTAGCCAACAGAATTGGAAACATGATCTCCAAGAGATATTTAAACTTTCCTGCTCATTACAGCATTCTTTACAATATTCAAGAAATGGTGACAACAAAATGTCCACTGGCAGATGCATGGATAAAGAAAATATATTGTATGTGTGTGAGTGTGTGTGTGTGTGCGTGCGTGCGCACATGCGCGTATACCTTAAAAAAGGAAATTTTGTCACATGTTACATGATGAACCTTGAAGACCTTATGCTAAGTGAAATAAGCCAATGAAGGAAGGCCAAATATGACATGATTCCATTTGTTTGAGATACCTAAATTAATCAAACTGGTTGGTCTGATCAAACAAACTGGTAGTTGCTGAACACTTGAGATCTGGGGGTGGGAGGAAGAGATGGTGTCAGGAGTTGAAGAGCAATCCGTGGGTATAGCATGTCAAGATGAAAAAGTTCTAGAGTCCTACTGTACAACAGTGCACAGTTAGCACTACTGTAATGTACATTTAAAAATTTGTTAATAGGGTAGATTTCAGGTTTATGTGAATTTTTTCCCTGACCCCAGCCCTATGACTCTATCAGTAGGCATGTATGTGTTGTTTCCATGTCCAAGCTTTTGTATATAATGCTGCAGTTGTGTTTTATAGCACAATAAAAATATTAACACTTTGTGTGCCAGTGCCCTTTAAATTTACCAGCCCTTGGGGCCGGCCATTTTCTGTGCCACCGCATGAATGGTATAAGCATTCAATAAAGCACACACAACTCCTGAACTACTGGATAGTAAAAAAACTGTAATATCTCTCATAAAACACCTTACACTTTCACCAAAACAATGTGTAAAGCTTCTAGACTGAGTATGATCAAAGAAATAACTCCTAATAGTTCCAAATAAATCCACCGTGGCGTGAAAAACCGGAGACTAGATGAACAAGTATTAATATGTGAGCGGCCACCTGATACTGGTGACAAAAACACATACTAATACGTGAACAGACCACAAAGTGTTAATAATCTTATCAAATATCCCTGATTGCTCTTAAATCATACATTTAACATTTTCTTTAAAAATATCTTGAAGCAATGGAGTTATTTAAGCACCTTAGCACTGTAGGACTAAAAATGTCATAATGTAGTCTTCCCTGGCCAGCACTTGCCTAGGTACATCCACAAGAACAGTGGTTCTTGACCTGAATGTCACATCAGGTCAACTTAGAGGTGTGGTCAAAAGGAAAAGGATATAATAGCCAAGTGGTTAAGAGTTTACCGCTTACTGTTTTTCTTTAAACAAATTACATGGGCTTTCAGTGTCTTTATTTACTCAGATACAAAATGAAAATAATAATAGTGTTCTTTCACACTTTTATTATGGCAATTAAATGAGATAATACATCTAAAAGACTTAGCTCACTCAATATAACTATTATTGTTAATTTGTATTCACCATCCATGAAGAACACATATTGTAAATGGTTGTCTGTGTGTACAGGTAATTGTTTTGTTTTATGCAGGTTGTTACTATAAAAATCATGACTCTCATGCTACAGTTCAAATAACTACTTTGTGATGTATTTATATGTCAAGTTCAAATATTTTCAAAGTGGGTCGCCTTAATCTTTTCATATACAAAGTATGAATTCTTTTAAAACAGATTATATGTGCTTTGTTTCTTCTTCTGTCTTCATTGCCACTCAGTGTCTAGTAGAGCAGATTGTTGAAGACTCTCAGCAACATTTTTTGAATGAACAAGTATTTATAAATTTTATTTAAGGAAAAAAAGTACTGCAAGTAATTCATCAACAGAGACCAGAACTTGTTTATTTCTTCAAGAATTTCAAATTCAGAGTATTTTAAGTAATTAAAAAAGCTTGTTGAAAGTAACTTGGAGTAATCACTTTTCCTGAGATATTTTGTGATAGCTAGACTCCTCAACTAGAAGATGCTCAGCTCGAGGACAGTCCTGTGGTCAGTTTTGGGTCTTTCCTTTATACAAAGGGAGTGCCCGACAAATTTGTTGACTCTAGTCCAAACATAAAAAATCAATTCAGAGATCAAATTTTCAGCAGCTTAAAATTGAACTCTCCCCCTTTCTTCGAAATAGCACAGTCTCCATAGACTTGTACCACAGATTGGAAATAGCAAGACTAGTCTACAGTACTTAATGTTAAAGAAATAATATAGAGGTATCTAAACCAGTAATATTAACATAAAATAACAAGGACATACAGTTTCAATACATTAGTGATTAACTCATGCATTCTAAATAATCCCTTATGTAGATAATCATACCCAAAACACCCCTGTTAGATGCATGACTCTACAGATGGAGCTTCAATGACTGCCAGCATCACAGAGAGAGAGAATCGGACACAACATGTCCCCAGTGGCAAGTACACATAACCACCTGTCTGTCTACTCCAGCCCCAAAAGAACTTGAATCTAATCAAGTCTCTATCCAACTATCAATTTACAAGAAAGCCCAACTACAAGAAAGGATATGGGCCAAATCACAATTGCCTAAATTAATATTTCAAAAAGAGTGAAAATGTTCTGAAAAAGATTTAAGATAGAAAATTAATAAAAAGCAGGGAAAAATAGACAATAGCATTTAGGAAGACACTTGGGTGATAAAATTATAAAGAAATAAAAGAAAGAGATTAAAGCACAGCAAAGTGGTTCTTTTAGGAAGGAGCAAGAGTGCTATACATATGAGCAGAACCTGCAGCATTTCTTGTATATCCATGAAAACTCTGCTTCTTAATCTGAATGATAGACACATTATAAAAACCCATTATGCTCTACATTTTTTAATGTTATTTCCCTATATGTCTGATTTATATTTTAGTTACATTACAAATACTTTATTAAAATTTTAATTTTGTAATAAATTATTTTATAAAAGCAAACCTCGATGGCCTAACCTTTACTCAACTGTCTCAGTTGATCTCACACAGAGACTAGAAGAAATGCCCGGGCCCTTCCTCCCAGAGAGGAATCATCGCCACGTGATACCACGCAAGCAGGATGTGAGCTGAGTATTTTTAAACTATACTTTCAAGACACATCCTTCACCTCACATTTGCAGTCTCTTACCACTTTAACTGACACAAGCTGGGGGAAAAATTGACTTTCTAATATAAAAGGTAGGTGTTCCCATAATTATAGTGCTTAATCACTATTTCTATGACAGTTTACTACCATTGGAAACTCATATCTCCAATCCATCATGTGTAATGATAAGTACTGCATGTTTAGCAAAATTACATTAGCATTTCATTAAATATACACAGTAAAATGGGTGACATTTCAAAGGCCCTAATGACTTGTCATTTGCTAGAATTGTTTAGGTCAGTAACTCTGATCTCATTGCTCATTTGTAGCCAAGTCTCAATTATCCACGGGCAGATTATCCACAAGAGACACCGCATTAAAATTCATATCAACAGTCATTGCTTCTTGATGCTAGATATGAGTCATGGAGATGTTTTAGAAAGTATTTGCTTCAGTGCAAATTTGACAAATTAAGAAAACAAGTCTAAAAGAGGTTAAATGATTACACCAAGGTCAAGCATTTCACAAATGGTAAAGAGATAGTTGTTTGATAACGGGACCAGTATTCTTACCACCACCTTTTTGAATAATTTACATAGTGTGGTCTTTTTCAGGATTTAGCCTGTTTTTACTGATGTCCACATATTATGTGACCCAGAAATATTACCACTACCACTAGTTTGTTGGGAAAAGTGCACTTTAATAAAAACTAGAAACTGCAGATCAATGGCAAAAGACCACATGCTTCTCTGTCTTTAAGTTTTCATTCTATGGACTTTATTTCATAACTCCATAAGTTGTAGATAACTGGTAGGAATGTGAAAAAAATAAACCTAGCCTACATATTTAAGTTCTACCAAGGGAACTTTCAATTGTTCTTTCTATTATGAAAGAGGTCTGTTTTACCTCCATTTTCCTACTCATTTTGATAAGCCTAACCTATAAATGTATCCACTCTTTGATTTTTCTTTTGAACTGATTGTAACATCTGCTTGGTTCCTTATTAATGAGTTGAATAAAATATTTAACACATGCTAATTTTTATATTTTCATGAAAGTCATGATTTGTCTGCCTTTAAAATATATCTTTTGACAACCACTACTATATTATTACTACCACAAATACAAATACTACTCAATTAGCTACTGGTTTTCTGTTATCAGAAGTACAGCATATTCTTCAAATTGGGCTAATATTTTGCTTGCGTTAGCTCATGTCATCATCCCAAAAGTCCTAAGAAAAAGGTAAAACATAATTTTAACTATTTCGCAAGTGAAGAATGTGAGGTACAGAGAGATTAATTCACTTGCACATGATAACAAAGCTGTTATCATGCCTCAAATTTGATTGCCAGTTATATCTGACTCCAGAACATACGCTCTTGGTCATAACACTATACTGACCATCAGTGCAACACTACATAAGTCAGATTGTTCCATCCACTTAGAAAGAAGTTGGACAACTCAAGCTATGCCAGCATTTTCTATCAGTTTGGGTTGTCTTTTTACCTAACTGGAAACATGATTTTGAATCTAAATGAAGGGGAAAGGCAATATTAGCCCAAGGTCAAGGCAACAAAATTGAACTTAACTCTTCAGGAATTAATTTACTATGTTTTGATCATAGAAATATTTTTAGCTTCTAAGGTATTACAATTCTAGATAGTAAAGTGCAAATGTACCAAAAAAAAAAAAAAGGTTATTATCCAAATGGCATTAGGAACCAAAAGGTGTGAGAATTTTATGATCAGGTATTATCCATTCTTGAATTTCCATCACTATTCTTAAAAATTGTTAGACATCATCACCAAGTCCAATAAAATCTTAGATTGCACACACATGCTGCTTTATCCAGCAAAAAAATTGATAAGTGGACATTTGTAAACTTTCCATTTAATAAAATAATATGTATCTTCCAGACATTTAGAATTTATCCTTATTAGCCTTTATGCTCTGACCATCTTTTGGCCTTAAATATTTGATTTATGAATCTTACCAAATTTCTCTATCATCTAGATATCCATGGTATTCTTTAATACTTCTATCTTTTGAAACTAATCGTATTCTATCTTTACTCATTTTCCTCTGAATTTTTATCTGCAGGGTCACTAGCTTGAAGACGAAAGAGTGGTGTGGTAGCTTCAAATTTAGAGGGTCCTTTATATGTACACTAATGGAAAGAGTTCCCCCTTTAATAATTTGGATCTCTAACTAGGTAGAATCTAAGGTTAACGTGATGAGAGACACAAAATCCACAAGTGAGTTGGTCTTTAAGAATGATGATGAGGCCTCCCTGGTGGCTCAGGGGTTAAAGTGTCAATGCTATCAAGCTATAACTAGGCATTGTGGCATGCATTTGATCCCTGGCCTGGCAGCTAACCCACATGGCACAACAGGCCTCTCCTGTCTCTCCTGCTGCTCCCCTCAACAGTGTATTTCAGTAAATTTGCCTGTTCTGTTCCCCCCTCTGTCTCTGGTGAATCCTCTCACCCCCACCCCACATCTATAGCCTACACCCCAGTTCTTGTATGCATAAATATAAATCTTTTCTTTTTAAAAGGAATGTTGATAGACTAATGCCCCTCCCCCTTCAGTTCCAGATGCGTATGTGTGTTCTATTATGTCAACATATATCAGTCATAGGTACAGAATACTCCGTATTCTGCAAGGTGTTCTCCCATCTATCTGTCATGTATGTATTCCATTGTTCACCTCTTTTTGCCTTCCATTCTTCTCTCACTCTTGATCCCAGTTCCACTGCCTTATCAAGTCCTTATCATCCACTTGGATTTTGCAATATATCCTGTTTCTTTTGCTTCTTGTCTCTCATCCATTTTCAATAGTGCTAGTAAGCAGGATTCAAGTGAAATGTTCCCGCTGACCTATTTCTAGGCATGCACTTGGACCTACTTCCAATCTCTATTGACTTTTTACTGGATTACCTATTCTGCCAACCACAGTTCTCGTTGACTACTCAAATCTGACCAGCAGCATTGCTTTCTGCCAATTTTGGCTGCATTCTTTTACTCTGGTACAAATCCTTCCTCTAGCTATATTGTCTCAAGCTATCCTGGTCTGGTGTAGACTAGTCAAGGACAACTAGGTCTGGATTGGACCACCGTGTAGAGTTCTCTTGCCAAATTAGCCTGGCTTGCCAAGAAGGATCTGGTCATTTCTTGGCAATGCTCTTTTATGCCATGGATGTGTTGTGCCTGCCTCTATATCCAAGTGTCCTTCCCTGCTTCCTAGTGGCAGAATCCCCGTTCAAAAATGAGCTCATATATTGCTTTCACTAATAAGCCTCCATTAGGCATAGAAAAAATATTCAAGCAATCCTATGGTACTTGACACATACCATGTAAAACTCATGACTTTATTAATAATAACTCAATCCTATAATAAAACAGTATCAAAAGATTTATTAAATTCCTGTTGCATGCTGGTTCAATGGCCTCTGTGAATCAGTCAGTTCCCAAAATGTGGACTTCTTAAAGAGTGGAATTTATTTGCTTCTCTTCAATATCTAACATATAATCCAATCCAAGTCTTCATGATTGGCATTCATAAATAATTTCTGAACTGAATTATATTTATTTGTGTAGAATAAACTCAGTTTACCATCATTTCTTCCACATGCTTAACAAAATAGTAATTATTTCTTAGTATGTCACTTCATACATTAAAATCTCACTTAATTCTTGCTGAAGATTCATCCTTCCAAACAACTGCCTCCAGTATTGCATAACAATTCAATTTCCCCTTATTGTAGCTTTCTGTCTCAACAATAAAAGATTCCAGGACAAGAGAAAGAACTTCAAAACACGTCATTCCAGTAGGGATTGGTGAAGGAGAGGGCAGAGAAGAGCAGGCAAAGCCCCATCATGTTTGGCACCTGGAGTGTTTGCTGTACTTTCTGTTATGTGTGTCAGGGCCTCTGTTTAACTGAGTTGAGGATTAAAGTATTGAACAAGCAAAGAATTGCTCAATTCCCTGGGTAGATGGGTCTCATTCAGTATTTGACAGGTAAGTCCATCATTTGAGCGGAGCTGTACTTGTTGGGAAATCTCTGTATGGCCTGGACACATAGTCTCTGCTACTCACCAAGGTTGAAAACATTTCCTTGTTCATGGGAAATGGATGGACTGCCTTGCCTCCAGGCGTTGACGCCTGAAATAAATTAAGTTTCCATCTCTTCCCTGGCTGTTTGGTTTTGAACAATCTCAAAAGCAGTCTAGTAAATAGGCAGACAAGACTCCACTTGAGTTGTAACCCTATTTGCAATCTAAAGCTCAGACTCTATGGAATCACAGACCAGGCTGGGACATGTTAGGTCTAGAGCAAAGAGTCAAAGAACGGAAATTTAGAGGTAGGTGTAGGGCAAGGCAGTTTGGTGAATGAAAATGGATATAATTTTCAATGTGCCTCCATGTGAGAAAAAAGTCAGAAAAGCTGGTTCCCAGGTGGTCACTGCTCCAACAGAGTGACAACAGGCCTCTGTGAAGGAAAGATCTAAGGTGATGTGGAAAGCATGTTTGCAATAAGTAAATAACACCATTGAAGGAGACTGATTGCTAAGGTAGCCTTATTGCCTAATGGGGCCTAGTCAATCATTCAACAAATATTTACTGCCTGCCTTGGAGCTGGCATTGCAGTACAAGCAGTACAATAGTGAGTGGTAACCCCTGTCCTGAGATTCCAGGATTTTTTTTATAGGACATTAACAAAGAACAAATGTTAAAAAAGAAATTTCAAACTCTGTAATTTGCAATACAAAGACTGGACGGAAACAAGAGTGCTTTTCTAAGTTTGCTCAGAGAATGATCCATAAGTTATGTTAATGAAATGTCTCTCATAGAAAACATCCCTGCTCACTTTCTTATCCAAAATAAAGCCTAGAAAAAATCTGATATCAGAAAAGTCGAGTGCCTAGATGAGAGCCATCCATGCTGTGATTATTGAGAAGAGTCTTTGTCAATGGCACCAGACTGTCCAGCCCCCAAGCACAAATACTCAAATGCCTGTCTTCACATAATAAACATATACAATCACTTATATTCTGTCTTTAATTTCTTCAGCTAGAAAACTTAAAACATTAAACACGTGAAACCCATCATATTTTTTTTTTACTTTTTTTTTTATGTTTTGTTCTTAAATGAACCTAGAGCACACAGACACAAATTTATTCGTGGGTCATGACAAATGACCAACACTGATCTATGCATGGTCCTTTTTTTACTAACTTTATTCTCTTCCAGTAACTAAGAAACATCTGTAAATCCAAGACCCACACCAATAACCAGAACAATGTCAACCGTTAACATGAATCTCTGTACTCCTCTCTCTACTGTCTTTCTACCTGTCTCTAACCCAAATTACCCATCATAATGCTCTTATATTTTTATTCTCTTGTTCTTTAATAATAGTCTTATTACATGTAGCATATGCTTAAGCAATCTTTTTTATATTGAGCTGTTTTCTTTGCTCTTTAGAAAATGCTGCTATGTCATAAGTGTGAGATTTTCTTGTTGCTCAACAATATGCATAATTCATCCTTTTTATATATTGTTGTGGTTCATTCATTTTCACTACTGTGCAACATCACATTTATGTGTGATTCTTCATATCTATTTTTCTTTTCAGGGTTATTTGCATTTAACATAGATTTTTACCTTCTTTGCTTTTATTATTATGAGCAGTGTTACTGTTAAGATTCTTACACGTTTCCTGATGCATATAAGCAAGTGTCACTTAATTCAACTGACACTGGTTTCATTCCTTGGGGAAGTAGTTTTCTAAGAAATAAGCTGATAGTACACTGAATATGTGCATTTTCCACAAAACAATACCAATTACTTTCCAATGTAGTCACACCATTTTATTCTCTTTCTAACAGTGTATGAGATGTTATCCTGTCTATTTCTTCAACAACCAGTGTTTCCAAACTTTCAGTTGTTTCAGTCGCATGGAGGTAAAATGGCATCTCTTTGTAGTCATTATTTATATTGACTTGATTACTAATTAAGTTAGCTATCTCGTCACATGATTGTTGTCTAATGGCTTTCCAATAGGTTTGATGATTGTACTGAGCAGCCCGAATAGTGAATAGATTCTGGGTAGGAAAACGTTTCTAATCAATCAATCTCTAATGTAGTACCTAAAATATTAGTTTTTTTATAAATAATAAATTTATAGGCATTCTTTCCATATGCTTGACATATGTGACTAATCTATTTGTCTCTGCAATGCACTTAAGATTATTACTACCCAATTAATAACTACAAAAATTCCAGAGTTAAAGTTGATGCATCTCAAAGGCAAGGGATGAATGCTGTTGAGCCTTTCATTTACATATGCAAATTAGTTCCTACTTGGGGATTTATGTGAATTATGGAATTGAAACATATTAGATTGTAAATCTGTTCCTGGGGTGAGTGCAGACTTTTCTTCTGTGTCTTCAAATATCTCTATGCTTCTTTGGGAAATGTACAGATGAAATAAACAATTCAACACTAGATACCATGCAAAAAGATAACTGTCTTTTTCTTCCCTGTTGTATAGATATTTGATTCCTAGAAGACATAAATTATAAAATAATCAAGTAGTTTAAAAATTGCTCAAAAAGTTATAAATCACTGTCTACTGACATTGTCATGTTTAGGAATGACAGGAAATACCTACAATTCATTTTTTGTACTTCATTAGGGAAATAGCAATTGTTCCTCACCCGATTCAAAGGATGGTGAGGAATGGTTGGATTATTACAGTCTTTTCCTTCCCTTGGGAATTCATAATCAGCAAAGTCTCTTGTCTTTTCTAGGTATGTGAAAAGGGAAAGTATTACTTTGAGAAAAGAGTTTAAAAGCCGAGCTCACAGAATCATGAGAGACAAGATGTCTCCAGTTCAAATTCTAGGGATACTACCATGCTTGGTTAAATGATGGTATATTCATATATTCTGGGTGACAATATGACTCCACTAGAGGAAAATGTAGAAATTATGTAGTCAAAACTCAATTACTATCCTCTTAAAGAGCCTTTCCTTTTTGTCATTTGAATTTGCTATTATATTTTGGCAAAAAAATCAAAGCAGATTTGCTTTTGGAATTAATTTCAAATGTATTTTGCTATGTACTAATATACATAAGATTGTTTGCTTTCAGGAAAAAAAAGTGATACTTCAATCACAAATAATAACTCCTCATATACTTTAAGTCAATTTGAACAAATAATCTTTACTTTTTTATATCTTTCACAGTATAGTTTTATAATAGCCAAACAAAAATAAGTCAATTTGTATTTTAGTTGAATATCTTATCTCTCCATTTTAAACAATGTGGACTTTTATGATTGGTCCTAGCATAAATGAATTGGCAGTCATTAGGTAAAATTAAAACTTGTAAATTGAATGATTTCCACAAACTGGTTATAGTGTATGTTTCCATTGAAAATATTCACTGTTATGCAACTTGTCTTAAGACATCTTTAATGTAACAAGCTGTCTTCAGTATATGTACAGAACAAATTCCCCCCACACACACACACACAAAGGTGCCAGAATGGTGGATGAAATTTAGAGAAGCAGATGATATGCAGTCATTACTCATAGCTACAAATGGAACTTTGACCATGGAGAGATATCCTACAATTATGTTTTCAACCACCCACAGTAAAATCATACATGAAGAATCAAACAAATTCCCTATATTACTTAGTTTCCCACTCTCCATGTCAAACTAGTGCACTGGCAGGTTTTAAGCACTCAACTAACAGCTATTCATTATCACATGCCTAGCACTTTGAGAGAAACAAACAAATCCTGTCCTCAAAGAGCTTACAATTTACCTGGAAACAAAGACTTAGAAATACATAGTAAATAATTTTCAGCTTTTTTACTTATGTCAGTTCTTTTCATTTTCCTTTATTCATTTGATCAAACGTGTCTATCACATACTTAACACAGGAAATACCAACAAGGTCCTATAGCGGTTAAACTTTAAATGATAGAATTTTTCTCCTCTTGAAAGACTTTAAGTCTCCTAGGGAAAGTATGTATATGCAAACAAATAATCACAATGATAATACTGAGTTTGGAACTGGATAAAATGAATCAATACATTTAAAATACTCAAAAGAGTGAGTGAAACTGAAGCAAGAATATCTTATTATTTAGTATTACTATTGTACCAGTATTACTAGAGCTGAATCTACAGACATACAGAAGCTGGTCAAATGGAGAAGAGAGAAAGGGCATGACTTCTATCAACACATCACAACATCCCTAATTCTGTATGGGGTTATGCCACCATCTCTCTCCTAAATTTTAGATCTAAATTCTCAGCTTTTTAATGGTGCCTCCCCTGAATGGCAGCATACAGGCAATTGTTGAGGGAAAGGTCAGAGAGGGTTTAGGCCATTTATAGAGTACAGAGAGAAGATCAAAGATATGACTCTGGAGAACCTCTAAATTTCACAGTTAATAGAAGAAAGAAAAATCAAAGGAAAAAAAACAGCTAGAGCACTCAGGAATTGTAAAATATCACAGGCGTCAAAGTGAAGATAGAGGCTTTTAGGTAAAATGGACACATTCACACACTCAGACTATTCCCTATGTGCTATTCCCTAGGAGCTCTTTTTTTCTACTTGAAAAACTCACAAACATAAGTGTAATAATTACTAAAAGTCTCTGTAACTCAAACATATACAATATGAAGTGCCTATATACACCAACCGCTCCTAAACCTAGGGCATTTAATCATTTGTGCAACTTGTGGGATTATTTTAGATACAATTCTCATCAACACCAGCAGCCATTGTACAGTGATTTAAATTTTGTAAACAAAATCAACAGCTGGTGAGGGCATTGCTGCTTATATTGCAGAGATGTGCCATCTGTTTCAGCAGCACAATTTGCAAGATTTCTTAGATGGCACATTTCATGATCGCTTCATGTGCAGGGTTCATGATAAACCCTTCCTGTGGTGTCCTTGGTGGAGTCAGAATTGGCTTTTACTACAGTTCTGACCAAAAAAAAAAAAAAAAAAAAAAAACCTATTCCCAGTGACACAATATTGCTATAGATCATTGAGATTAAAAGAGCAATGTCATAAATATCTATAACATACAGACAGATTTCTCAATGCTGAGAACTGCCAGAGTAAACGCACATATCCAGAAATATTTCAGTTTCATTGTTTCCAACTTCAGTTATTGCCAGGCTGTATCTCCTTGTGTTCACTGCAAATTCTTTTCACTTTTCCTTCAGAGACTATATGACAAAATTTCATTTCTTAAAATCCAGACTTGATGCTTCCTCTCTCACCCATACTTACGGACATCACATACTACTTGATCTATAAGATGAAAACATAAAACACTTTTTTTCCACCTAGTGCCTAGAATGTATTTTACCCACCTGCATCCTTTCAGCATCCCCTCCTTCCTTAGTGAAAAAGGATTTCCTCTTTCTATTCTGTGAATTCTAATTTCTCCTTGGGGACTGTTTTTCATCAGTTACGCTTCCTCCTCCTCCCCCCTTTGTTCCTTCTTACTTTTCCCTTTCTGTGACCAATCTACGGTTAAACACAATAGACACTTCTTAGACTATTTAGACCTCCCAACAGTGTTCAACACAACTGACCACTCCTTTGAAAATCTCTTCCCTTCGCATTTAGGATTCCACCTTTGGTAGTTTTCCTCCCAGTTCTTTGGGCCTTCCTTCTCAAGATCCTTTTTTGGTTCTTTATTTCCTATTACTTCTAAATATTAGATTTTCCACGCCTCTGTCCTGAACAGTCTTCTCATTCTACATTTGCTAAGTTCTTAACTCCCTCTACTCATTTAAAATATGATCTTAATACCAATGGATTCCAAATACATTTTCTAGATCTCTCTTCTAGATCAAGACCATATATCCAACGGCAATCTCAGACATAACTATAATCTTGCTGTTCTTTTCAATATAATTCTCAACCCATTTTCCTTTGTGGTCCACAAGTCAATATGACACCCTAAAAGCATTTTATTTGCCATCCTGTTTCTATTCCATCCATCTACATATATATATATATTAATATATATATATTCCTTCCATCCATCTATATATATATATATAGAGAGAGAGAGTATATATATAGTGACTAAATTAATTTATATAGAGTATATACAGAGAGAGTATATATATATATATATAGAGAGAGAGAGAGAGAGTATATATATAGAGTAAATTAATTTAGGAAATTATATATATAATATATATAACATATAATATAATATATATTATATAATATATTACAATGTATAATGTATATTATAATATAATAAATTAAATATATAATTATATAATACATATATTATTATGTATTATTATATATTATTATATATAATATATTATATAATATATAATATAATATATATTATATAATTACATTATATAATATATATTATATATATATGGATGGAATAGAGATAGATAGATAGATAGATAGATAGATATGCCTTTAAATATATTAACTTCCCTGTTATACCTTAGTTGCATTAAGAGCCTGTCACCATCTTGTTTAGGCAAGAATACTGAGCCATAATAACCTCCTCCCTACTTCCAGTTTTGACAATTCAAATCCAATATTTTAAAATGTAACCAGAGTGAGTTTTATAAGCTTTAATAAGATTCTGTCACTTTACTACTTAAAACTTAGTGACAACTTCCCAAGTGGAGACCAAGCCTAACATATTTGATATGCCTTAATACCCTAACACTTAAATTTAGTACTATTCCCAACCCCTTCATTCTCCAGCTCAGTAGCATCATAGCCTATAAGGAGAATACAGTTTATTAAGGATACTCTAACTGCAGCTGTTGGAAGAAGTATTCCAAGAAATTTTTTCTTATTGCTCAATATGTGATTCCATGTTCAACAATAGGAATCAGGCTTGCAAAACTTTTATAGTGAAACAATGCCTCAAACAACAAATGTGTTTCAAATGTCTCTAATCTGAACTGAAATCTAGCAAGACAATACTTTGAGTGTCTATTATGTCACTTGCTTTATTATTATCATGATTATTATAGTTGTTGCCATGTCGTTGTCATTATTATTTTAAATCACAGAATATTCTCCACTTGAATTTAGGAAATGAAAGGAAAAATGGGATCCTGCTTTGTAATTAATATCAGGAAGTGTAAGTCAAACAAGACTTAGAATGCTGCTCAATTACTTAGGAAGCCATTTAAGGCAATTTGGAAGTCATTTTTTTAATCTTTTTTTTTTTTAAAGATTATTTATACATACAAGCTGGGGTACAGGCCAGAAGCGTGGGGACAGCGAGAGGGTTCACCAGAGACAGAGCGGGGAGCAGAACAGGCAGATCAGAAATACACTGCTGAGGGGAGCAGCGGGCGAGGCAGGAGAGGTCTGCCACACCATGTGGGATTCTCCCTGGCTGGGCGTCGAACTCACATCATGCGCTGCCGACAGCTCCACAGTACAGCGCTCAACCGCTGAGCCACCAGGGAGGCCCTGGAAGTCATTTTTGAATTTGCATTTTCTCAACACTTGATGTTACTTTTACATAAATTAAAAGTATCAATGTTTTCCAAGCCCTAAATGTAAAGTCACCTGATACTTTAACTTTGATAGTCTTTCAAATAGAACTGCTCTGGTGATTGCAAATTCTGATAGGAGAGATTAAAATATGAAAATATGAAGTGCTATGATTCTTACATGCTACTCTGTGCTACTCTGATGTAAGATGGAGTTCAATTTTGGCTAAATAAAAAAAGAACTTTGATGGTGGGGTGTGGTGTGGTATATATATATTTCTCAAGGTATAAAATCGTATTCCTGAAACCAGTATAGTATTATAAACCAATGCTATGTCCATAAAAAGTAAATAAATAATCTTTAAAAATATATAATATTTTAAGATCTTTTTCTACCATTTATGTTTACTAGCAAAAATAAGGTTTATTTTTCCTTGAAATCGTCTTACAAATTTTAGAGAAAAATTTGTGTTTCAATGGAAAACAATGTATTTCTATAACATACCCTTCTTCTTTATCAGATTATGTCTCAATAGAAGCTATTCTACAACTTTATGAATGGTAGGTAACTGATAACAATGTAAAATAATATTTGTCTATACACATGCAAATTAATTATGTTCAGTAAAAAAGATAGCCCTCTCCCCTCCTCAAAATAAAACAATTTTGTCTCCATTCACTTCAGTATCTCTGATCTACAATTTTTCTATTCATTGGACCAGTTATAACATCTGCCTTTTTTCCCATTATGAATCAAACAAAAGGGAACATCTTTAACGTTCACATTTATATATAGTGCCAAACTTTCATTTCTTTAAGATCTTTTCAGGAAGATGGACTTCTAAAATGGTGAAGACCTCAGTGAACTTGTTCTCCCCCTAAAAAAATGATGATACAGGAGAAACAACTAAAATCAAACATTTAACATCCCTGATAACTAACCAAAAAGTAAACTAAAATCACCTACATAAAATAAATTATCGCACTTTAGTGAGACAGTAAGTTATCTGACATTTTAGCATAGGGATATTCCCATTCCCCTTCATTTCCCAACTCAGTGGCATTGTAGCCAAAAGCTGAGGATATTGATGACCATGGAGAAATCTAACCTCTTTTGGAATTCCAGTAAAACCATCTTCCAAGAAAAGAGTTAGTATCTGTCCAAAACTGTAATACACTAGGAAATCTCTATTCTCAGAGCATGTTAGTTATTTGATTTGACTCAGAGCTCAGTTTAGTTGAGGCCTAACTCTAGGGCGTTACCAAAACAATATTAACCTTCTAGAAGCAACTGTCTATGGTTGTGATTTCCATATGGCAAACAAGGACCTCATCAAAACTTTTTAAAAACTGATAGAGAATCCGGATGAGCCTAGGGGAGTTTGAAAACCGATCTATTCCTTGGGATCTAAAAGACCACGTACATGTATAAACATATAAATACTGTGTGCTTGACCAGAAAACACTTCAGAAAGAAGAAGGTACGGGTAACTCACCCCCAGCTGACCTTGAGGTCTTGCATAAGAAGGAACTGAAACCTATGTCTGTCTTGTAATCTTCCTGAAGCTTGAAGAGCTGCCTTCTTCATATATCTGTATAATGGTGGAAGACACACAAGAAAGTTATTCAAGGAAATCTTCTGATCTCTCAGAAGAGTGACTAAATTATCTTGACTCAGGTATGAACACTAGAAAGGACAGTTTAAAAATAAAAACAAGAAATTATTGTAAAGCTAGCAGAGAACTCGGTACCCATATACGCAGGGAATGAAAACTACAGAATTAGCCCAGGAATGTCTCTAAATAAATGAGCAACCATAAGAAACATCATAATAAGTAAATAGTTTGGTTTCCAATAAAATTAAGAGGCATATAAAAAATAAAATAAAAAATATGCTACATATACAAAGGAGAACAAATCAGCCAATATAAAATATTCAGGAGAGATTCCAGATTTTGGATTTAGTAGGCAAAGCGATTCTGAAATTTTTTAAAGACTAAATAAAACATGTATAAATAATTAAAGTATTACAACAATGTCATACCAAATACAAAATTCAATGAAGGCATTATGAATTATAAAAAGGAACATAAATTCTGGCGTTGATAAATACAGCTAAAATGAAAATTCTCTAAAGAGGCTCAACAACTAATTTATTTTGTTTTTTAAAATTTTGTATTGAAGTAACTTGTTTGCATTGTTGTTTACATTTTGGAAGTACTATCAACAACAGATTTGAACTGGCCGAACTGGCAAACTTTATGATAGGTAGAAAGCATTCCGTCTAAGGAACAGCAAGAGAAAAATGAAATGATACACCTGTCATTAACTTTGACTTTTGTCATTTTTGTTATTATGTACTAGGTGTGGATCTCTTTGACTCTATTGTACATGGGCTTATTGAGTTTCTTCTATGTGTAGATTCCTATATTTCATCAAATTTGGGAAGTTTTGCCTATTATTTCTTAAACTATCTCCTTCTCATTCTCCTTTTACCCTTCCTGGTACTTCCTTTACACATATTTGGAATACTTGATGGTGTCTCACAGTCCTGTTAGGCTTTACTTATTTTTCATCAGTCCTTTTTTCTAGATAAATCATTTCTTATAGCACTACCCTAAAGAAATATTAAGTTCTTCACTCTGAAAGAAAAGACACAAACAGAGCACAGGTAAAACTATTATTATTTTTATTTAATTTTGTACTATAACTTTTAGCCAGAGGAATTAGTTAAGCATGAAAACTAAAGATAAAGCATACAAAGTGAAATACTGTTTCCAAATGCAGTAACACAACCTGAAATGTGGAAAAGCCAATGAAATCTATTAAAAATTCTTATGATTAAAAAATGAGTTCAACCTTGTGCCTGGATACAAGATCAGAGTATACAAAACTATTTCTGTACACAAGCCATGAATAATCTAAAAGTGAACAACAAAACAATCCTACCTAAAAAACAGCAAATTAAATGAATTAACTAGGAGCAAAATTTTCTCATTCAGTACTTACACACTGAAAAACATAAACTACTACTGAAAGAAAGTTAAAAAGAATTAAATGAATGGAACAACATTCATGGTTGAGATGTAATGAAGATTGATCTACAAAGTCAATGCAATTATTATCAAACATCAGCTGATTTTCTTGTAATAACTGACAAAATGATTCTGAAATTCATATGGAAAACCTCAGAACAAATTCACAGCAAATTCCCATAACAATTAGAGGACAATCTTACAGGGCTACACTTCTCATTCTCAAAACTTACAATAAATTTTCAGGAACAAGACCATATGATGTAGTGTAATATTAGACATATAGATCCAAGGAACTAACTGACAATTCAGAAAACAATCCTTACAAGTATGTTTAATTGATTTGCAATAAGGATACCAAGATAATTCCATGTACAAAGGACTGTCTTTTCAACAAAAGGAGCTCAGAAAACTGGACATCCACATGCAAAAGAATGAAGTTGGACCATTACCCTACACCATATTACAAAAATGAACTCAAAATGTACCACAGATCTAAACAGAAGATCAAAACTATCAAATTAGAATGAAAGGGATTAGCATTCCCACTAAATAGACCCCAAACAGTTCCTTCACCTCTCTGTCACGTGATGCATGACAAGAAGACAACCTTCTATGAACTAGGAGCAGGTCTTAGTGTGACAGTACCTTGAACCTGGCACTTGATCACAACCTCCAGAACTAGAAGAAATGTCTTACTGTTTATAATCTACTCAGTCTCCTAACAATCTGAATTGACTACAAGCCAATTAAAAAAGTGGGCAAAGTAACTGAACAGACATTAACCCAAATAAGATATATAAATGGTGAATAATTACATGGAAAGATGTTCTCCTTCATTAGTCACTGGAAAAATGCAAATCAAACCACCATGAAACCCATTAGTATAGCTAAAAAGACAAAATAAAAAGTATTGATGATTATGGAAAAGAACTGAAACCTTCATACAGTGCTGGTGAAGGCTTTAAATTGTGCAGACATTTTGGAAAATGGTCTGGCAGTTCTTCAAAATGGTAGCCATGGAGTAACCATCAAATCTAGACATACCTAAGAGAAATAAAAACACATCCTACACAAATACTTATTCATGAATGTTCATAGCAGCATTATAGTAGTCAAAAAGTGGAAACAATCTAAATGTTTATGAATGGATTAGCAAAAGGTGGCATATCCAAAATATCCAGAATATTGTTTAACAATGAAAAGGAATAAGTACATGCTACCTTATGAATGTCTTAATCATATTAGGCTAAGTGAAAGAAGATAATCACAATAAACCATATGTTGTATAATTCCATTTATTTCAAATGTCCTAAATAGGCAAATCCATGGAAACAGAGAATAGAAAAGCAGTAGTTCTCCAGTCTTTGGGCTGGGCAATAGAAAAGAAAAATGATTATTAGTAAATAAAGGTTGGGATTTCTTTGGGGTTTTTTTGTAAATGTTCTAAAATTAGATGATGATGATGGCCATACCATTCTGGATATACTGAAAAAACACTAAATTGTCAGACAAGCAAGCAAACAAATCCAGTTTGTTTTTAGTAAAAAATAACAGGAATAAGAACAAAAGCTTCTAAACTCAGTCCAATATTTTAAACAGCTGATAAAATGGCAGAAACTTTCAGGACATGAAAGGAGAAGTCATCTAATACAGGTCCAAGTAGCCGGGGGTTTCAATAAATCTAAACTGATGATTCCAAGGTCCTTGATCTGGCAAGGTCCTCCTGAGATCGTAACATTCATCCCTCTGCTCATAAAACCAGGACCAGATAAGAGGGTCATTTTCAGTGCTGCTTTTAAGCCATTCAAAACCTCTTTCAGTCTGGCTACTTGATCCCGGTAGGACGCTGAGTGGCAGGGGCAAGAGTTTCTGCTCTGAGCCTTTATAATGATGACATTGAGCACTCAGATAAGCAGTTCTTAGTCTAAAATCATGGTTGGACAATAGAAGAGAAAGCGCAGCTAAATGATTCAGACGAGAGAGTTCAAGGCAGCATGTGAGGCCTAGGAGTGGGAAAGAGGATAAAGCCAACAGCAGGCAGAGAGCACTGGAACAAGAGACAAGGAGAGAGCAGTAGCCAGAGAAAAATGAACATGCCAGATAAACTTTGATATGACTGACAAACATACAGGAGAGAGAAAATTTAGAGGAAAAATGGGACAAAAATGAAAAAGAAAAAACATTTTTTTTCTTTTAATCCTCTTAGCTTTCTGTCTGCCAAAAGTTCATAAATATGGAGTAAAGTAAAACATTTGGCCCTGCCATTTACTCTTTGCTCTACCAGCAGAAAGGACCCTTGAAAATGCAATACTCGGGCCTCCCTGGTGGCACAAGGAGTTAAGTCTCAGCCTATGAAGCTATCCACAGCCACTGCAGCACGAGTTCAATCCCCAGCCAGGACCTTCCCACAAGGTGCAGCAGACCTCTCCTGCCTCACCCGCTGCTCCCCTCAGCAGTGTACTTCAGTAGATCCACCTGTTCTGCTCCCCACTCTGTCTATGGTGAATCCTCTCACCACCTCACACCTCTGACCTACACCGCAGTGCTTCTGTGCATAAATAAATAAATCTTTAAAGAAAAACAAAAAGAAAATGCAATACTCAGAGTGACAAAAAAAGTATACAGAAGAATTAGATTAACAATAGTAGTTCAATCCTTTATAACATAGCAATCCCGGAATTGTAGAGGTGAATTTCTTGCTATTTTCTCACGTACTTGCTAAGAAACAACTGAACTGCTTTCTTCTATCCAATTTATAATGAGTATTAGTGTGGTGAAAACAATTACCCATAAGACAAAAGTTGTTCATAATAAAATTTGTTATTGACTAAAAATTGGCAGAAACAAAATTTTTTATTAAATTTCTACCTGCAAAACTTAATTTAGAATAAAAGGAACTTGGGAGAGAGAAAATAAAGTTTTCTGACTAGTATATACAAATTGTTGATGTAAATAAAATACCTGATTAGGAGAACATTATTTTTATTGAAAATTATACATGGAAAATAATGGCTCTGATGAGAATAATTTCAGCAAAATAAAAATGAACATTAAAAAACTGGGCATGATTTGAGTACTAGGTAGGAAGCTGAATAAGGAATTAAATTGGCTTCACAGGAAAAACAAATCTCTGAGATTTGTTTTGTCCACATATATTCTTCTTCATATGCTCTGGAGGCATTTCTGAACATGTACCCTGACACATGATGAGGCCATTTGTGTCTATTTCCCAGGAAGCTTGATTTAGTTGTCCTTCTGATAAACCATGTAGATTTAAGAAAATAAGTAGCCCATATTCGCCAGGCTTGGCAAGAGGTGGAGCAGCTGATCTAGCAGGTTTTGTTGCCTCTAATTTTTGTGACTAATATAGAGGTTCTGTTTTGAAAGCACCCAGACCTGGCTGCACTCTGGTTCAGTTAAGAACAAATTTGGAACAGGATGTACTCTTTCCCAAGAGCCAGGCCCTCAGACCTGTCCTAAGGATAATTTTGAAAGACAAGCAAACCAAGAATAGTTCAGAGATACTATGAAGCTTGCCAAAGGTCTATAGAAAACTCAAGTAGCCTAATTAAATTCAGACAGTGGGGCTAAAAGAAGTCCTTTAATGTTAAGATGAGGGCCTCTTCCTTTGCCCTGTCTTAAATTTTCCCTACAGAGAGATCCCCACGGGAGAAACAGTCCTGTCTCTTGCCCACGCCCTCTTTATGTGACTAGTAAATTGAAAGAAGGATCTGGGAACATGCCTCTCAGCTCCCTCCTCTGTATTTCTTTGGAAGTCAATCTACCCTTAAGGAAGATGCAATCTGTGCTGCTTATTGCTATAAAATTTATAAGAACAACACTCCGCCCCCGCAGGTTCTTGCACCTGCACCCCTACAGCATGTCCTTGAATGGCACTACTTAGTTCAATGCAGTTCTGTTATTACATTGATAAGGAAAAAAAAAAAAGCCACATTCATGTTGAATGAAACTACAAGATTGGAAGACCTGTTTTCATTATATGTTGTTACGCTAAAAGTTGTAATTTCCCAAAACCTGTGAGAGATGGTTAAGTGAGGATTTATTGTAAGGTCATGGTGGACACACCACACCTGAACAAATTAATCTGGACAGATAAACAAATAAAATTAGTATAAATTTAGTAAACTCATTTTGCCACATAGGTAATCCATGTTCTCCAGTGGACTTTCATCCAGAATTGAGTTGAGATTTTATGATCTTCCTGATTCTTACTTGTTAGGTGTTTTCAAACAGGCAGGAAAGAGAGGAGTGTGATTTATTGACTTCTAAATTTCTAACATAACCCCATTTGCCCTTTTTCCCTCTTTCGCTATTTCCTTCTGGGGAAATGTGGAATTTTCATTTATGGTATGTGTATGCTTGTTTGTTTTTCTCTTGATTTTTAGGCAAAGAAAATAAAAGTAGAAATTTGGGATTCATTTAGCATTTTAGATATTTTGTAGAACTTAAAAGATATGGACTTCTCTAAATTTAGAGGACACACAATTCTAAAGGAAAAAAAAAGGATACAGGCAATGATCAAAAAATGAGATAGGTGGGGGCAGGTAGTTATGTGTATACTGGAAACAGTCCTATTTCATGTAGAAAGGACATTTGGAACAAATATGACATGTTTTAACAAGCAATCTGTGGGTGATGTGAAATAAACATAATTCTCTTGAGTAAACTGCCTCTTAAAATCTCAGAGCATACTTACATATCTTTCATGAAATTGATCTCAAAATTTGGAAAAATTGGTCTGACTCTTATGAGGCCTCAATTTTAAATAAAATGGGTTTGATTAGAATTACTACTTTGCAAACAGATTGGCAGTTCTTCCTTTATTCCCAGACCATATTGGATTTACTCAATAAAGTAACAGAAAATACTCTAAAAGAGAAGTACATGTACCCCCACAATCTAAATTTCTCTTTATGCTTATAGTTGCCATGAGCATCAATAAATGCCAAACATTGTTACCGCAATTAAAGGTAAAAAGCAATATAAAATCTTTGAGGAAAAAAAAAAGAAGGAAAAACTCTGAGGCATGAAAATACAGAGTTCTTCTCTGGCTATAAGGAGTGACCCCAGAGGAAACTGTAGAGTGGGTTCCTCACTAGGCATGTAGAATTTCAAGCCATCCTTTCAGTTCTTTGAACTTAGCCTATCTGGTTGAAACAAGAGGAAGAAAGTGTCCCTACCCATTTTCCTCAAACATTCCAGTCTATTCCTTACTTGGCACATCCCTCAAGAATCAGCTGAAATGTTCCCTTTTTTGAGTTAGAGAATTTTCTCTGTGTTTTTGCAATTTCCTACACATTTTCAAACAGAGAAGAATAGAAGGATGTCTTTGTGCAAAGGATACATTGAATGTAATCTTTTTGCGTTTGGGAAACAGTTTTGAGTACATAGTGCCTTCTCCTAATCCCTCAATCATCAGACATTTGTCCTGCCTTCACTTCAGTTTGTCTTGCTCTCTTGCTCTATTACAAACCAATAGAAACTGAAAGCTATAAATTCTCTACTTAGGTATTCTTATGCATCAGAGGCATGTACCCATTCACAGAAAACCCTTCAGTTGTTTTAACCTATACAAAATGCAACATTTCATTGAGATTATTAACAGGTGCAAAACCAGTGAATGGATTTTAACTTTATCATCATCATTGGCATTGTCAACAGACATGGCAATGTGTGTCCCAGGAGCACAGCATTTTGTGCTCAATGCTAAGAGAACATCTACTTTCCCCTGGGGGACATGTTAATGAACAGGGAAATAGTTAAAATCTAGACATGAAAGAGAAAAGGCTACAAAAGTAAAAAGAATAATTGATCCCTAAGTAAAGAGTTGCCTAGGTTTTACTCATTCCTTCTTACTGTCGATAGTCATGTTATTCAACTATATAATGAGTTCCATTTATACATGCAAATTGAAAATAGAGATGATGCTATAAATTGAGTGCTTGTATGTTGAAAACCTAGTGCCAAGGAGACAATATTAGGAAATGGGACCTTCGGCAATCTAATGACTCCCAAAGGCATGAGGACTCTGCCTTCTTAAATGGGATTAGTGCTATTATAAAGGAGGCTCCAGAGAGATCTCTCATGATACCTGTCATGTGAGAACTCAATGAGAAGGTGCTATCTATGAACCCCAAAATGGGTCCTCAGCAGAGATTAAATATTCTGGCACCGTGATCTAGGGTTTCCCAGTCTCTAGAATTGTGAGATATGTTTACAAGCTACTCCATTTGTGGTTTCTTTTGTTATAGCTGCTTAAAAGCATTAAGACATGATGATAATGATATTGATGAACAAAAAGGAAAGACAGAAATATATAGATGCAAACAACATACAAATATGCATAAAGAACTATAGTTTAGACAGTCATAACTCACCTAATTTCATAGATCTTTATCTACATCTTTACACATAGGCACGTGTCCTAAAAATCTTTCCAGCAGCTCTTAATATATTTAATTCAAGAAATGAATAAAACCTTTGATTTTGCTGATTAAAATTGATTGGGCAATATTAAGAATTTTCTTAAAACATCACTTGAAATTCCTATTCAACTGTGAACTCTGTGATTAGAAAGAGTGTGGTAATCACGGATAAAATCCACATAAGAACAAAAACCTTGACTGAAGAACTAAATCAAGATATTTCAAAGTTAAATACAAATAGCTTAGGAAAAATGTTAAGCCTAGACCTAATTTAATTTGTAAACCCCAAAGTAATACAGGATTAGTTAACTTAGTACAAATGAATTCTCCAAAAAAAGCTTTTTTCTTAGCCTGAATAATGGGAAATGAGTAAGCCCCAAACATGTAGAGATATGAACCACAAGCTAACAAGAGTTTTCCCAAGTAGTATGTTACCACTGGACACGTTTAAAGCAAAATTAAGAATCAACAGAGGCCACATTCTTGAGATGCAAACAATGCTACCTAAGTAATGTACTAGGTAACTGAAAAGGCTTCATATATCCAATGTGTGATATAACTGCCTATTCATTTAAGTGGCATATTAATTTAAGGTCAAGTCTATTTCAGGAGTGTCCAAAGGACAGGGGTGGTGCCTAAAGATGGTGATGAGTTATAGAAAACCTCACTATATGAATGGAATTAATAAATATCTTAAGGCAAGACAGAGATTGATTCATTTGAGCAATATAGAAGTGTTAATTGTGGCAAGCTGCACAGTACATGAGGGAATACAACACCAGTGTCAGAAAAGCTCTCTCCGTTCCACCCTAGAGAAACAGAATATCCACAGGTCTAAGAATTCCATCTTCAGTGAGAGAAATAATGTGACATTCCTCATCTCCACAATTTTATAGAATTTAGTTCATTATATTTTCATCTCTGTTAACAACGGAACATTCATCAAAACCCATATACCAGTATGTACAAGAAAACAAAAAGTTGCCCTGATTGTAAAATTACATAAACAATTTGAGTTAGAAAGCTTACATACATACATAGATGACAGATGGATGGATGGATGGATGGATGGATGGATGGATGGATGGATGGATGGATGGATGGACAGATCCCCCAAGAAAGCTGCCTTCTCATTTTTAACAAATTGTCTTCTCAATCTACTAAAGGACTAACCTCATTAGAAGCGCCAGGAGTATTCTATCTTTCCCACAAAAGGAGAAGATGATGATAAATTTCCAGGGATGATTTTGTACAAGAATGACAAGCATAGGTTTCTAAAGGACGATTTCCAACCTGTTAATAGTTTTCAATACACAACAGCTGCAATCCATGAAAGAGATAAATATTCATGGCACAAAGCATTTATATGTATCAAATGTATATTCATGAACAAATGGCTTCCCCTGCCTTTAATAGTGTTTGCTGTGCAGTCAGTGAAGAATGGACCAAGCTTCCCCTGGCTGCTACTGCTGAGTCTCACTGCAACATCTCCGAAATGTCAGTTTCTGCGGTGGTTACAGAAGGGACAATAGCCATGAAAAAAAAAAAAAAGAACAAAAATGTGTTGCTGTCAATGTCTCTTTTTAGGTCTGTTAATAGTGGCTTTATATTTTTGATGCTTCTCATGTGGTGAATACATATTGATAAGCCAGAAAATAAATACTGAATGTTTTGCTGATATATGGAATATAAATAAACAAAGCAAACAAACTAACGACTATAGCAAAAATAACTCTTAAGACTCTTAGGAAAAAATATGTTGTTTACCAGAGGAGGGGAAGGAGGGAGGAAAGACTGGATAGAGGGGGGTCGTTTGATAGTGATGGCCAATTCTATTGTAGTGGGTGGAGTGTGGTCGCTGTCATATAGAGGTATGAAGTTGTCCCCCCTGAAACTTAGATGGTACTGTAAATAAAAGGTAAGTCATGAGAAACTATTTTTTCAATGAAGAATTTATTTTTTTAATTGTGCCCAGAACTACTCCCCACTCATTGCAGACTAGCTAGGAGCACTTTGCTGCATCAAATATTAATGGCTGTTCTATATGACTGCCAACTTATTTTTCAGGAAAAGCATTCTATATTCAAGCCTTGTGTGGCCATATGTGCACTGTAATATCCCTGCTTGACCCTTCTCTTTCAAACATGCTTTGTCACAGCACCACCCTCCCAAGGGCTTTCCTAAGAATACTGAAAGGGGAATTTGCATAAACTGAAAAGCATTCTCAGGTGATCATCAGCATCCACTTGCCATGGCCTTGATCAGAGTGTTCTGTGCAGCCTGGAGACAAAAGAATGACAATGCAAATTATTCAACAGAAGTCTTTGTTATTCATTAAGCTTTGGTGGATGGTATGTGCTTTTGAAAATTGGCATATTGTTTGATAAAAGTGGTGTTTGCTCCATTAATTTCTCCAGGAGGGAGGCAAGAATAAACAGAACTTGGTGAGCAAATGTGTCTTTTGTTGAGTAAGAATAAGGAGTCATTAAGGATTTTAGGGTACTTAAATAACCTGCTAAAAGAATAATAATAACAATGATAACAATATAAAATCATTTAAATTGTGGCATGCAGGCAAAGGAGCTCATCAGCCTTGCAGACAAGGTCCCCTCACTCCTTCTCTATTCTCCCTGTTCACCTCTAGCCCCCCATTAGGGTCAAAAATAATTGACTTTCTCAGAAATGCCAAATTTTGCTCTCTTGGCATTTGCGATCAATCTACCCTAAGAGATGTACTTTTAGGACCATTATGATAAACTGAATATATAATTTCAGAGCATTCCCTGCTTTTACAAGAATGCCTATTAGTATCTGAGTTTTAGTTTATAAAGTTAAATCATATCCTGATCCCTTTTGGTAGTTTGCACACAATGTTGCACCAGAATCTAAGTTATAACCTACTATAAAATATGAAAAGTTTTTAGCTGTGTGTGCTATGAGACTGAGATTGCACATACTAGTTGGTGAAGAGGAAGTATCAAGAAATATTATAGATTGTCGCTGTGCTTAGCCAGAATACAGGTGTAACGCTCTATAAATAAAATAGTTCCAGTATCTAAAATCAGTTTCAGTACTTAAAACAGCTAATTTTGCCTTGAATGGAATCAGAAAAAGTAAAATTCCCACAAGGAAGAGTGCTGAAATTTCCATAAGTAAATAAAAGAGGTTTCCTAAGAGGGTGATAAATCCCTGCAGAAATATAGTTAATTTCTTAGGTCCCTCCCACTTCTGATTATACTTTGGGGTATACTATGGGGTATACTTTGGGATATACATAGTATACTATGTTACTATCATCTTTTCCCAATTTCAACAAAATTATTTAGTGTAAGTATCAGACTACTCTGTGTTACCTTTATACTATCCTTACTACTAAAGAGCAGTCCATATTGCTATTCAATAGCATATAACAATTGCTAGCATAGTTCTTTAAAGTTAAAATCATATAAAAGGCATAAGAATTGATCTCATCTACTTCATTGAATTATTTCTTCCATGCCTATCATAATCTGGTACTGTGCTGCTTTCTGTAGACAGAGCTTCTCCCTTCAAAATATTTCTAGTGTAACAAAAACCAAAAAAAATAGCATAGACATACAGTTAAAATACCATGTGTTAAATGTTCCGGCAGCGAAAGAAGAAAAGTGTAAAAACTTGGGAGCATTTATGACACTTGTCCAAGTAAGAATGAGAAAGCAGTGAAGCCTGCAATAGAATCCGATGTGTCAGGCCCTTAACACTACACATGTTGCTTTTAGGATATACTGACCTGCTTGTGCCCAACCCCCCCATATAGAGAAGCAGTCACTTGGGAATACCCACAGGAAATTCTGTCTCCAGATCTTAAGTAGGACTGGTCACATGGCCATTGTGTGACGTAACTGATCTTAACCACAAGGGAAGGTGAAATTGAGAAGCAGAAACTGGAAATCTCAGGGAATCTAATGAGTCATTGAGTGAGGGTTCCATCAGAAAACAGGAACAAACCATAGAAAGGCTCTGCCATTCACAGTGGGAAATTTGCCACTTAGCATTCTCAGCAATCAGGTGTAGATAAATATGATAGTTTTTCATTGTTGGGCCAGGAGATGGTGGCTATTGAATTTAGGACAATTCAAAAACTACTACGAACACTGCAGCCTCCATACTAATATTCTGAGCAAATCATCATTTTTAATGTCCTGCTGACCATCATCTAAGCAACAAAAACTCTGTGCAAGGTAGGTCGTGATGCCTCTGCAGAAAAGAAAAAGGTTTCCATTTGCAGAATGTATTATCAAGGATTCTTCAGAGAAACAGAACCATTAGGATATATAGGGTGTGTGTGTGTGTGTGTGTGTGTGTGTGTGTGTGTGTGTGTATACAGAGAGATTTATCATGATGAACTGGTTCATGAGGTTGTAGAGACTGAGAAGTCCCACAATCTGCCTCTGCAAGTTGGAGGCCAGGATAGCTGGTGGTGTAATTCCAGCTGAATACCAAAATACCTAAAAACCAGGTTCCTGATGGTGCAAGTTTCAGTCCCTATCCAAAGACCAGAGAGCAAGAAGCACCAGTGCACGAGGGCAGTAAAGACAGGATGCCTCAGTTCAGCCAGAGAGCAGACACAACCTCACTCCAACCCTCTTGTCTCTTTGGACCCTCAGTAGATTGGACAATGTCCACTGACGCTGCGACCTGCTTTCCTCAGACCACTGAGTCAAATGTGAATCTCTTTTAGAAACACCTTCTCAGAAACACCCAGAAATATTGTTTAGCAACTCTCTGGGTACCTGCTATCCCCATAAAGTTGACTATAAAATTTAAAGTAGATATAAAATTAACCATCACCTAGAGAAATTTTAATGCTTTTAAATGTGAATCTGTATGTCACCTGATTGTGCTATGTTTATCTATCCATTTCAAATAACCAGTAGATTTATTCATAGCTGCCATCCTGAGCTCAGGAGTCCTTCATACTAAAAACTAAGCTCCGCAATCTGCCATTGGTCACCTAAGCTCAAACCTAACCAATTTCTCACTGCAACATGCCTTTAGCTTGTAAAGACTCTGGGTACACTGTGCACAGAATGATTTGCAATATGATGCTTACTTTGCAGAAAGAAGTCATTCAGGAGATAGAAGGGATATTGTCCTGAATGAATGTCTTGCTATTTCTTATTTCCAAATCGTAGACCCAGAAAGTGAGACTGTCTATATGCTTTTTCCATGTCTTAAAACTTCATGTAAATATACTAAAACATACAAAGCTAACACGATGGCAAAACAGGTATTTATTAATCATAATATACTGCTCATTGATCATAATACCTGATCACAAGGTCTTAATTAAGCACAACACCACAGTTATTCCCCAATATTAAGCAGAAAAATGTGACCAACTCGGAAGCATGTACCTTTGGAACAAAAGCTTTCTTGATGAAGGATGATATCGGAGTTTGTCCACAGTAGATGTGACCATCACTTTTCAGAAAAAGTGGCTCTAAAGCCTGAAGGAACTGTTGTCAGCTCACATCCCACCATTCCCAACTTTGAAACTTTAGGCAGATGCGAGTGGTGCTAGCAGACCAGCCTGAGAGGAGCAGGAGGCAAATCACCTTACCGCTATGGGGGCAGCTTATCCTTCTGGCTTCTTCTCATGGGGGCTGGATTTCCCAGTTCTGAGACAGGGAAGCAGCAGGTATCAGAGCAAAGGTGTTAATATACTAGTGGTACAGAAAAATCACTGTTTATTATACACATTGTGGCTTTTGTACACTTAGTGTGAAGAAAAATAAAATTTAATTGGTCCATGTTATGGCCTTCTAAAAATATAGAAAAAATGCCACTCCCTCCACACATCATATAGAATTCACAAGATCTATTAACTCAAAAGGGACTACCATTTAGGATTCAGCACAACTCTCCTGACTACATTTTTAGGTAAGTATGTGTTTCCTTTAAGTCTCATTTAGGGTTCAACATCAGCAGACTCCATTTTCACTTATGTAAATGCATATTTTGCAACAGGAGGTTATAGCAATCTCAAAGGTTCCAATCACCATAATTTGAAATAGATTTATTCCCTCTCAATGACTCTTGTCAGAGAAAAAAGCTCATTTTTTTCCCTTCATGAAGCAGGAGCCACTTTGGGGTGAAGGTAGTCAAGTTATTCCCCCAATATGTAAATTACACTTATTTACTCCTTTTTGAAAGCCCCCGAGAGGGAAACAGCTGATGTGTATATATAGGTCTTACATATGAGGAACAGTTTCACATAATTTTATTTATTCCTCACTAGTCCTCATGAGATAGGTCACGTTAGCCCCATTTTAATAATATTTAATAATGATGAAACTAAAGCAGAGAAACAAAGGGATGTGACCATTCAGTAACTGTTATTGCTAAGAGTTAACTCTCTAGCTGAGAGTTAAAATTTATGTTCCTTTCACAATACCACACTGTTTTCGTCCACCATAACACTTGTGTTTAATTATTCTTCTCTAACTTCTCCAGTATCCTACATCAAATAGGGGTTTAACCAGACAGTGGAAATAGTAGTTTTAAACGGTGGCAAACTGGTTCAACCACTGTAGAAAGCCATATGGCGTTTCCTCAAATTAATAAACGTGGAGCTACCATACGACCCAGCAATACCACTTTTGGGAATCTACCCAAAGGACAAAAAAACACTAATCCAAAAGGATACATGCACCCGTATGTTTATTGCAGCACTATTTACAATAGCAAAGATATGGAAACACCCCAGATGCCCAAAAATAGATGACTGGATCAAGAAGATGTGGTACATATACACAATGGAATACTATTCAGCATTCAAAAAAGATAAACACATGCAATTTGCAGCAACATGGATGGAACTAGAAGGGATCATGCTCAGCGAAATAAGCCAAAAGGAAAAGAAAAATATTGAATGGTCTCACTTATAACAGGACTATAGGGGAACCAAATGCAAGAGTGTCAACCAGCGAGAGACGGGGGAGGATTGTGGCTCAGAACAGGGGAGAGGGAAGCACAGGGGACTGTGGTGACAGTTCATGGGTGAATTGGTGGTGGGAAATCTATGGGAAATATACAGTAATGTAAAAGACACAAATAAAAATAACAACAACAACAAAAAAAAAAAGGCAAGAGAGCAAGATTGCTGAAGAAGAAGACCCCAAGATATTTTCTAAAAATTATGCTGAGCATGCCACCCTGGTGGCACAGGGGTTAAAATCTCAGGGCTATCAAGTTATGGCCAGCCAGTGCAGCACAAGTTTCGATCCCCCAGCCAGGGAGCTAACCCACATGGTGCAGCAGATCTCTCCTATCTCGCCCGCTGCTCCCCTCAGCAGTGTATTTCTATAGAACCGCCTCTTCTGCTCCCCACTCTGTCTCTGGTGAATCCTCTCACCACCCCTGCCCCTACACTTCTGGTCCATAATCCAGTTCTTATATGCATAAGTAAATATAAATATTTTTAAAAATTAGTCTGAGCTAAGAAACTTTGTAAAATAGGAAAAAGTGAGAAAAGAAGGATGGAGGCGGGAAGAGGGATTTGTGAAATCACACTGAGGGCTTGTTCCAATTTACTTTGAAATGAAGGTCAATGAGAACTAATACTATTTCTTTTCAGATTTCTTGTAACTTCCCCACTGGTTATTTTTTGTTATCCCACTGTTGTAGCTACTTGAAGGGGAAGAAAAAACTTCTTTCAAAGATTAAAGAATTTTGCTGTGGCACTGAGCTGAGGAGCAATTGGAAATCGAATTAGGGGTACAGTAAGTCTGGCATCTGAAGGAGACAGGTAAATGAAAAGTAGCAATGGAAAGAGGAAAATTTAATGATTCCTGAGAGTTTGGGATTAGAGAAAAAAAGTTTATTTCTCTCACTCAATAATATAAAGATAGTTGGCATTTTTTAATATTTTCCTGTTTCAAAAACTTTTGATCCTTTGAGACTATTCATCTTTTTAATTCTAACACAACCTTATGGGACATGTACAATTACTACCCATTTTATACAGAAAGAAATAGACTCAGAGAAGCCACTTACCCTACGTTATATAAGCTGCCTTTCTTTTCTAGTCACTTTTTAAATCATTCCTTAAATAAGAAACTTGAATTTGCTTATCTCCTACTACTTTTTAACCTGATAATATATGGCTTCCACCCTCTCCCACCCACTCAGAGCAATTTACACCTATGTACCCTTTAAAGTGTCACTGATGACTTCTTAAGTTCTATTTCCAATAATCTGCTACTATTCCTCACCTTATTTACTTCTCTAAAATATTTCATAATATTTCACAATGACAAGAGAAACAAAAGCAAAAATAAACAATTGGGACTATCACATGCACACAAAAAACTTTTGCAACATAAATCACCCCAAAACAAAAGGCAACTTATAATTTGAGATATTTGTACATTACAAACTCAAAAAGGCGTTAATTTCCAAAGCATAGAATTCATATGACTCAACAAAAAGAAATAAGCAACCTAATAAAAAATGGACAACAGGTCAAAATAGACACTTGCCCAAAAGAGACATGCAGAGGCCTGAAAGCACATTCAAAAAGTGCTCAGCATCACAACTGTAACGGAAATGCAGAGGAGACCACAATAAGATCATCTCATCCCTGTGAAAGTGGCATAGACCAAAAAGACTGAACACCACAGATGCTGGGTATGGAGAAAAGGAACACTGTCAATGGGAATGTAATTTGGTGCAGCCTCTATGGGAAATGATATGGAGATACCTTAAAAAATAAAATGGAAATGGAAAAAAATGGAAATACCATATGATCCAGCAATGCCACTGCTAGGTGTTTACCCAAAGAATATCAAATTCTAATCTAGTACAAAAGGATTTATCTGTTCTTAGGTTCATGGCAGCCTTATTCACAATAGCCAAGTGGTGGAACCAACCTAAATGTCCAGCAGACAACTGGATAAAAGAAATTGTGAAATATACACTCAGTGGAATACTACTTGGTTATTTACAAAGATGAGACAATGAATTTTGGGACAAAATGGATGGATCTTGAAGTAATTATGCTGTGAAATAAGTCAGAAAGAGAATGACATTGCCAGATGGTTTCACTCATTTGTGGACTATACATAATCAAAGAAAACAAATTTGTGGAAAAACACAACAAAAATAACAGTTTTTACTATATTCAGTGAAAATATAGTAGTTACCAGAGTAGATGGGGGAGTTGGGAATAGAAGAGAGGGTGTGATACGGTGTTTGCACTGACGCATTTGAGGTAGGTGAATAAAGCATGTGTATATATGAAGCTGTGAAATCAAGTTATACAGTTATGTAAATGATTGGAAAGACAGTAAACGTTGAGAAAAAAAGCAATAACAAATCTCCTACTGGACTGTGTGTCGATATATGTAGTTCATTACTCTTAATGAATTAAAAACCACTGGGCCACGTACTTTGCTAAGAAATTCATGTGTATATGTAAGTGAGACACTTAATCTTCACAACAACAGATACTAAAATTATATAGGCCTCTTGCAAAGAAGTCAAGAATCTTGCTTGGAAAGAAACAGAGCAGGAATTTAAAACACGGTCAGTCTGACATATGCTCTTATGCAATGTCATTATGCAATATCATTAGTCATCAGCGAAATAGAGATTAAAGCCACACTGAGACACTAGTATAGCCCCATCAGAATAACTGAAGTCAATACTGACTGCACCAAGTGCTGGAGAGGACATGAAGCAATGCGAACTCTGATTACATGGCTGGTATGGGTATAAGATGCTATAAAATGGTAGAAGAGATTTTGCCCGTTTTTAACTAATTTAAGTATACATTTAAATTAAATTTAAATTGCCTGCTCTTTGACTTGGCAATTCCACTCATAAATTTACCCAAGAAAAATGAAAACATGTCCACATAAAGATGGACACTATAATACACACACACACACACACACACACACACACACACACACTAGCTTTAAATAACTTTGTAATAGCCCCAAAATGTAAATAACTCAGGTATATGAAAAATGGAAAAACAAGTTGTAGTGCATTCTTTTAATATAATCATACTCAGCAACATAAAGGAATAAATTACTAACATACTCAAAACACAAATGAAGCTCACAGACACTATGCTACAAAAAAAAAAAAGAAAAAGAAAAAGAATCAGACAAAAGAATGTGTATCAATGAAGGGACCCAACACTGGAAGCATAGGTGGCAGGGCCTAGGGAAAAGTTAAGTTTTGGGCTCCTCCTCTACCATTCATTGTACTTCCTCTCTGATAGGAATATTTCTAAGATGACTGGAAAGACTCCAGCTCCTGAACAACAGGTACACAATGATGGACTATCTCTAATTATTAATCATTGACTTAGAGTTAATCAAAAGAAAACTGTCCTGAGTGGACCTGACCTAATCAGGTGAGTAGATAGAATGTCAGATGGAAGCTCGAATAGTGAGTCTCAAAGATGAAACAATCTGGCATGCTGGACAGGGTCTCTGGAAGGGCTGTGTGCTAAGGACCTGGAAGCGACTCCAGCAGCTTACTGTGGCCTCTGGTTAAGAGCCAGCAAGAGAAAGGTTCCTCACATGCTAAATTCTGTGAACAGCTCTGTGAGTTTAGAAGAGGCTCCTGAGCGTCATATAAAATTGTAGCCCAGCTAACTCCCTAATTTGAGATCCTAAGCTGAGGATCTCAGTGTATCCCACAGAAACCTTGAAATAGCAAATACGTGTTGTTTTACATCATTAAGCTTGTGGTCATTTGTTATAGCAATGAATATACCTTCCTTCCTCCTTTCTCTTTTCTTCTCAATATCCCAGTCCATCTTAACTTTTTTTAGTTCCTAATTGATACATTACTTCTATGTGATTTTTCAAAGTATGTTCACTTTGCCTGGAATGTCCTTTTCCTCTTCTCTGCCTGTTGAATACTATCCATCTTTCAGGATCCAGGTCAACTGGGAGCCTCAGTTATCTCAAGCCCAGTTCATGACTCCCTTATCTTCCTCTCCCTCTCTCTCCCCCTCTCCCTCTTCCTCAGGCATACGACCTAGTGGAGACTAGGACAATACTCAGAACATAGAGTTCACTCAATAAACTATTAATGGTTTGTGCACATATTGTTATTGTTCTGAAGTTTATTTAATTGAACAAATATTTCTTTTCAGGGCCTCTCATAACGGCCATGGACAATAAAAAGAAAAGATGGTCATGTTTTCTGTTTCAAACAGAAGGGTTGATTTGCACATAATAATTACGAGAAGCAGCACACAAGTAACGTGTGTGTCATAACGAATCCGTGTGTCACTTAAGGAATTGAGTCAGGTTGGTGGCACCTCAGGGAGAGAGACATCAAGGGTCCACAGGGTAGAGAAGAGCACCCCTATGCCTTCTATCCTCATCAATCCATTTTAGGGAGCAGCACCCTCTGTCACTGTCAAGGAGGTTAACATAAGGAATAAAGTGATTGTTCCTATTTTTCAGGTGGCTGGATAGTGACCAAGCCTCTCCTGTCATCCACTGTTCTTTGTGAGAAGACTGGAATATGACAGCTGCAAAAACTGTTGGCGGAAAAGGCAGGTCACAGAGGAGAAAGGGCTCTTGAGCAATGTCAGCTTTTGTCTAAGACCGCATGAGCAACGGGGCCAGGAAAGACACTGAGCCACAGCGTCTCGCTCAGTGTTCCGCACAGTGCTGCTCACAGGAGCGGGCTCAGCTGCTGCTGGTGTGAAACCCAAGGAAAATGTCCCTGCAGCTGCTGATGTCAACATGAGCACCATGTGGCCAGCTTGCACTGTGAGTCAGGCGCCCACATCCTGTTGCCTTAGTTCTCCCTTTAAGTGATAGATTGAAGAGGATATGCCTTATTTTTCAATAAACGTCTGTTATTTTTCAGCTGTATGTGTATGAGTTCTGCAGAAGTTCACAAAGGTGAGACAGGCTTATTTCTCCACAACACTCTGATCCTTGTGCCACAGATCAAATGGTAACTCAATATACTAAATCATTTGGTATCAATTAGGCATTCTCTTCTTTAAGAAATTCTCATCTACTTAGTTTGCACCATTCAAATAAACTTATGGAGATGTGCATAGAGTGTACTATTAAAATTCACTTAAACTTTAAACCAATTAGACATTTGATCTGGTGGTTTCTCTGAGCTTACAACAGGTTGTGGATATAAAGTGGTGATTATGGGGCCTCCCTGGTAATGCAACAGGTTAAGTCTCAGCACTATGAAGCTATATGAAGCCACTGCAGCATGAGTTTGAGGCCTGGCCAGGGAGCTTCCCACATGGCGCAGCAGACCTCTCCTGTCTCACCCGCTGCTCCCCTCAGGAGTGTATTTCAGTAGTTCTGCCTGTTCTGCTCCTCAAACTGTCTCTAGTGAATCCTCTCACCAGCCCCTACCTCTGGCCTACATCCCAGATCTTGGATGCATAAATAAATAAATCTTTAAAAAAATTAATTAAAAGTAAAGTGGTGATTATGCTTAACTCCGTTCCATGATTTTGAAACTTATCCACTTAGTTAACCAAACTACCAAAACAAGCATCAGGACATTGGGTCAAAATATATGCTCATGTTGAATTCTTTATTTTGAGTTGAATATTTTTAGCTTGGGGAGTAGAGGAGGGAGGTGTGGGGGAGGGAGAATGGAAAAGAAGGTCAAGATTTATTGGAAATATACCAAAACTGTGGAGAAACTTACTGTTTGTTCTAGTTTGGAATAGTCCCTCTGTTCATATGGCTTTGAGTCATTTATGAGCTAAATCTGATAGACCCTTAACCCTGATGACCCGGGTTAAGGGTCACTCAGAGGCAACTTCCTTGGCAGCTACCTCACTGTGGGACTCTGCAACATTTTCCCCAGTCTCTATTGCACTCATTGTAGATCATGTAGTGATGATGATACACTTCTTGGCAAAAATGTCTCTGTGATCAGAAGTATAAGGGCCCAATGTCCTTAACTCTCTTAGGAACCAGTACCCAAGTTATCTACCCATGACAGTCTGACCTTTTCAAACTTCATCTCATTTTTTCAGAGTATGATCAGTTATAAGTATACCTACAGGATACATATGATGGTTAATTGAAATATATATTGATATATTATGTATACTATAGATAATAAATTATAATACAGGCTAGAAAATTGTTAGTAATCAGAAATTGTAACTAACATTTATATTCAGTATGTGCCAAATACTCTTTTAGTAATATGTGCATAGGTACATGTTGCTCACTTAATTTTCATACAATGAGGGAGGAATTATTATTAGACCCAACCACAGGTAAGAAAAACTGAGGCTAATAAGAATAAAGTCACAGCAATAGATGCTAAGTCGAGGCATTCAGGCTACGGAGCTCAGACACTCATTTCTCCTGTCTTCAAGGTCAGAACTTGAAGGATGATTACCATGGATACTTCACCCTAGCTCTTTTGGCACAAGATGACAAAATGACAGTGAAGTTCACATTATAAAATTCTGTAGTTTAAGTTCAGGCTATCCAAGACACATAACCAAGACACATACAAGACGCTCCGCCTATTCTCAATGCCAACGTTTCCCTCAAAAGGGACGTGATGGACAGGAGAATATTTAAGGAAGTGTTAACCCGACTGGGACATCAGACCCGAAAAGGAGACAGTTTCAAAGTGGGAATGCTACAAGAGAGTGTGGGGCTAATGGGTAAATTAATTGAAGTGCCTAAATAAGAAAAGGATATACAGGAAGAAGGAAAGAAGCAGGATGGAGAGCCAAAATCAGCACAAGGAGCAAAGAGACATGTAAGGACTGAACTGTTTGAAACAAATATGGGCCATTGAAGACAGCAATTTGGAAGAAACGGAAGAGGGAGTATGGCTTAAGAAGTGAAAAAGACGAAGAAATGTGGATAAAGATCCTGCGAAAGAAGTCGTGGAAAAGGCTAAGAAGAGGCCGCCCACCCACGGAGAAACTATCACCAAATCCTCCCAAACTGACAAAGCAGATGAATGCCATCATCAATACTGTGATAAACTACAAAGACAGGTGTAACGTGGAGAAGGTGCCCAGTAATTCTCAGTTGGAAATAGAAGGAAATAGTTCAGGGCGACAGCTCTGTGAAGTCTTCATTCAATTACCTTCGAGGAAAGAATTACCAGAATATTATGAATTAATTAGGAAGCCAGTAGATTTCAAAAATATGAAGGAGAAAATTCATAATCATAAGTAGCGGAGCCTGGGTGACCTGGAGAAAGATGTCATGCTTCTCTGTCACAATGCACAGACATTCAACTTGGAGGGATCCCAGATCTATGAAGACTCCATCGTCTTACAGTCAGTGTTTAAAAGTGCAAGGCAGAAAACTGCCAAAGAGGAAGAGAGTGAAGATGAAAGCAATGAAGGGGAGGAAGAGGAAGAGGAGGAGGAATCAGAGTCAGAAGCAAAATCTGTTCAAGTGAAAATCAAGCTCAATAAAAAAGATCAGAAAGGACAGGACAAAGGTAAAGGAAAGAAAAGGCCACATCGAGGAAAGGCCAAACCTGTCGTGAGTGACTTCGACAGTGATGAAGAGCAGGATGAAAATGAACAGTCAGAAGCAAGTGGAACTGATGATGAGTGATCAGTATGGACCTTTTTTCCTTGGTAGAACTGAATTCCTTCCTCCCCTCTCACCTACCCAGTGAGCTCATTTGTCACATGGGCCCTGGGTTATTTCTATATCATCATCTATAAATTAGCTTTAGGATAGTGCCAGACAACATATGATATCATGATGTAAAAAAAACACAAACACATACACACACAAATATTTGTAACATATTGTGACCAAACGGTCCTCAATGATTCAAAGATTAAAACAAAAAAGCTTTTGATGGAAAATATGGGGTGGATAGTATATTTCTAAGGGTGGGTCTAATTTGGTAATGGTTTGATTGTGCCTGGTTTTATCACCTATTCAGATGAGAAGATTTTTGTCTTTTGTATCACTGATAATGAGGAGATGCCATTAAAAGCCACTGGTTATTTTATTTTTCATCAGGCAATTTTCAAGGCTTTTATTTGTTCAGTATTGTTTTTGTTTTTTAGTGGTGCATATAAGCAACTTTAATAGGTGATAAATGTACAGCAGTTAGATTTCACCTGCATATATTTTTCCATTTTATGCTCTATGATCTGAAAAAATGCTCTTTAAATTGTATAAGATTTATGTCTACTGTAAACATTGCTTAATTTTTTTTTATTTTTTTCAGTTGTTATTTTTATTTATGTCTTTTACATTACTGTATATTCCCCATAGGTTTCCCACCACCAATTCACCCATGTACTGTCACCACAGTCCCCTGTGCTCTTGATTTAAAATTTTTTGTTGAAAACGCTATTGAATATTGCAATCTATATAGTGTATTGGATGGCTTCTTTCGTAACCCTGATCTCTCCTATGTTACCAATGTGTATCGTCTCCTCCCTAAAGGGTACTGAATTTTTGCTTTCTTTGCACAATGTCTTTGGTTGCAAGTCATAAGTCTGAGGCAAATAAAATTCCAGTAATTTCCAAGAATGCGATGTTGGTGCTTTCCTAATAAAGAGACAATTTAGCTCAAAAAAATATAGAAAAGGATATACAAACTTAGGGTGACAAAGATTATAATTCTTGATGGCTTTTTTCTACATTATCCCAGAAGGGATAAGAGAAAGCTGGAAAGTTCTGTGTAAGATTAGGAATCTGACCTGAACCCAAATCCCTGGTTTATGTGGTTCATTAAACAAGACATTACATAGACTGCAATATTCAATAGCGTTTTCAACAAAAAAATTTAAGTCAAGTTGGAGAATTTCCACTCTATGTTTAGGTTAATAAATGGGCTCTTTTTTTCTTTCTGAATGTAATGTTTTGAGTTCTTTTAATACTTTTCTGACACCACAGACAGATACAATGAGATATAATGAGAAAATTAATGAGAAAAATTTTTAAGATTTTGCTGACATGTAACTATAGATGCTTATCTGTGATAAACTACTGAACCTCTGATAGCCTGATTGGCTGGCCATCCAGTGTTCTGAGCAGCAGTTACAAGAACACAATGACCGATGATTTCCAACGATGGCCAATGGCACTGATATTAGCCTTCATTCCAGAAACTCTCTTTTGTTTTGAGCCAATTCGTTTTGGAAATTTCTGTATTTTATATGTGGTCAATAAAATATGACTCAAAATTTAGATGCCGGTTTTCTTTCAAAAATCTCAGAAGTATATATTTTGGTGATAATTTAAAAATAGACATATACAAAATCATGCTGCATACCTGAAATGCATATAGTCTTACAGGTCAATTATAACTAATCAAAATAGCTTCAGAGCAGGAGAATTTGACCAACAAAATGTGTTAAGTACAAAGAAAAAGACAGGAGATTCTAAGAATCTAAGCACTTAAAATCTTAAAACCCCACCTTTTCAATTTTGTTCCAAATTTCACAATCCAATGAAGGATAAATCATTTCTGTTGGGTTATTTATTCATTCAATTTTAAATAGTGCCTTTCTCAATACTTTCCCCAGGCAAAAACAGAGTACAAGTACAAAACAGAGAAAATATTAATTAAAAAGCATAAAAGTCAATATTGTTAAATTTTACAGCTCAAATGTTACATTAAAATATCTTATTAAAATACTACCATATTAAAATGTTCCTTATTTTTGATAATTCTTACTTTTAAACGGTTCTTAGTATTGGATCCATGACTAGCAACTGGGTTTAAGTCAAACTGACCCAAGGCTATAATCTTCCTTCTTTTGACAGAGAAAAATAAGAGCAGAGTAATCATTTGGACTATTTCACCAAGAACAGCAGAGCTGTATTTATTACCATCCTAATGGAGAGTCATTCTGTGAGAGGCATTGTTTATTTCTTTGCAGGCTGACTCCCTGGGGAAGGAGATCCACTTGAGCACATCTGTATCTCTACAAGTGACAAATGTCCTATTGCAATGTAAAGGCATAATACTAATAAGAATAACTGTCATTTATTAAGCACCTACTAAGGACCTGTAATTAGACACATTTTCTCATTACTCTTCATTACAATGTTTTAGGAGGTCATTATTAACCTCATTCTATCAATAGGGAAACTAAGACCACCAAAACTTATTAAACTTGCTTAACAGTGACATCTACCCCATCACTATTACAGTAATCAGGCCTATTATTATTAAAAAACGAAATGACTTGATGCTGGAAATGTGTGGTAGCACAAACACTAGAAGCTCATTATTTCACACAACGGTATGTCTTATTCACGGAAACGTTAACACCCATCTGTGATTTTGCAGAAGGTGAAAAACAGTCTGGTAAACTAAGCAGGAATCTTCACATTTTGCCTTTCAAATGTATACTTTGATATGTTTCCTGGGCATAGTGAACCTCAAAACTGTGCTTTAAAGGAAAAAAAAAACCCTCCGTGAGAGAAATGAATAGCTGCCCTCGAATCGGAACCTCCTCATTCACAGGTGATTATTGCTCACTGTGTCTAAAGGGGAATCTCCTCACTGAACACACCTTTCATTCAGAACTGAACAATTGACCAGGCAGTACAGTGGTAAGGACTGAGCTTCCACAGGAAGCGAGACGAATAGGTTACCCCTGAATAATGGCCTCTGTGACTATGACATAATTTGACTGGTTAGTGTCCTCATGTCTCAATCCTCCATGTCTTTCTGGGGGCGAGGAGGGGGGCCCATAAAGAGATGGCATTTTTCTTCTTTCCAGTAAACTAATAGGGAAATTAACCTAATTTGAGCATGAGAATAGAAGTAAAATGATTCCCCGGGAGCCTAAGGCCATTTTAAAATAATGCCTTTGACCAGTTTGACCTGAAATCTATGACGTGTCACATGTGCTTCTTCCCTAATGACAAGTGTGACAGCAGCCAGCACAGTACTGAATCCACTCCTTTCTGCCTTTTCTCCCCTAGCTCTTATTTTCTTTGTGTCAAACCGCTCTCTGCAGGGCTAGCCTCACTGAAGTCGCTGCCAGTACTTATTGTTGTCTTTACCATTTCGATAAAACATCATGAAGGGAGAATATGGTTTACAAAAACTAAAATCATGGATATTCATGCACACACACACATGGAGCAAAGAAAAAAATTAACTGCTAAATGTTAGATTGGCTGATAAGAGGCTGTTTTGTAATTTTATCTAATATTTTTATATGAGATTTTTAATAATCGGCTCTTTCGAATTCTCAAGAATGAGCAATTACGGGTTTTTTGTGTGAGGAAAGGATCACTTAAAGACAAATCTTCTCAAAAAGAAAAACAGAAACACTTAAATCTTCCAGACTGTATTAAGAAAATAATTTCAGAATATTATATTTGAGGAACTTTTACCAAAATGAATGTTTCAAGAGCTCAATTTCTGAAAATGGAATGTAATATTTAAATCTCAGTAGTTCAGAAGTTATTCAGAAATGACCTAAGTCCTAGAAGTGCCAGATAAATTGTACCCATTTCCAATAAATCATTTGATAGAGTTTAGCAAGAGATTTGTAGGAAGGTAGTTTTAATTATCTGATAGATTTCACTAAATTCTGAGATTTCCATGCTGTTTTTACTTTAATGAAAATGAAATTTATACTGGCAAAGCACAGGCCAGGCACCGCTCTACTGTTCCACAGGACAGATGCTTTGGAACTCACATAATGACAGACTCCCTCTATGAAAGTTTTCTAGAATAAGAATGTTGGTCAGACTATTCTTGCCTGCGTTAAACTTTTCACTCATCATGACAATATTTATATTCTGGCACTAATCACCTCTGGTGCTCTCATCTTGATAAAAGTTAAGTTTCTTTAACTTGTATATCCCATTTTTTCTAAATCACATTTCTCAGAAATGGAATGTTGAGGCACCAAGACTGCATGTAAGGGCTAACTTTTTTTTAGTTATTTTCTCAAGTAATAGGCATGTGTGAACTTGGTCAATCAAAATCCATTCTAAATTAATTGAATAACTGGCACCTCATCCTCTAAATAAGAAACACAAATGGGTGAACTTTCCTAGGTTAAACTCTTCACAGTCCAGAGACATCCATGACATAAAATGGGTATATGTCCATTTTTAGAAAGTAAAACGAATCATTCACTCTTCTGGTCCAATTTCTAGTACTAAGGTATAACACACATCTTTCACCAACTTCAAAGACATGTTAGCCAATCTCTCCCAACCAAAATTTTTGGCTGAGGTTGTCGAGAGTTTGGATATTTTTCATAATCATCTGATATTGCTGATATTCATAAGCCTGAACCATACAGTCCCTGAGTGTGAGGTGATTTCAGAGGTACCTGCCTCATTCAGCACTAAAGTATGTTTAAGACATTGTAACAGTAATCCAAATATTTCCTTAACCAAGCACATATTCTAGTTCCACTGAATTAGAGGAAGAGCAAGCCATGGCCTTTAAAATATGAAGATATGTATATAGTTTCATTTGAAAGTTGTAAACCCAATTTTTCTGAAGATTTCTAGTATCTAAACTTAATTCCCGGGGCCTCCCTGGTGGTGCAGCGGTTGAGCGCTGCACTGTGGAGCTGTTGGCAGCGCGCGATGCGAGTTCGACGCCCAGCCGGGGAGATTCCCACATGGTGTGGCAGACCTCTCCTGCCTTGCCCGCTGCTCCCCTCAGCAGTGTATTTCTGATGTGCCTGTTCTGCTCCCCACCCTGTCTCTGGTGAACCCTCTCGCCGCCCCACACCTCTGGCCTGTACCCCAGCTTGTATGTATAAATAAATAAATCTTTAAAAAATAAATAAATAAATAAAAATAAACTTAATTCCCATTTCCCTTGTGGGTTTAGATGATTCCCTGATTTTGCACAATGCCAAAGACCAAACTTATAGGGCTGTGGTCTTGAAGCTACATATATTTATAGAAGGAACTAGATTCACCAGAGAAGATTTACTACTTTTAATTTTTCTCTGGACATAAAATTCTTTCATTAAGACTTGCTTGGATGAGACTGGTATCCTTGACATTTTTCCACATATCAGTTCAGAGAATGGACTGCAGACTCATCTGCAAGCTTCTTGAGCTTTCTCCAACAAATTTCTACTAATATGCATATTGTCATGTTTGTGTAATATCTGAGATGCAGAAATCAATTGCAAAGAAGACACCACCCCTGTTTCTTAATGAAGTGACAGTTTAACGGGCAGCAATTTAGCTTCATGTGACAGTTATTATCAGGACACCACTGGAACCCACAGATTGCATCTCATGCAAACTTGGGGGATGTCAAGTGGAAGAGATTTTCACAGGAACACTTCCTGACTTGCAATAAGATAAGTAAGATCATTTTTACTGTTTATGGCATGGCCACATGAAAGAGTATTTACATCATTCAGGCTAATTAGGTACTTGCTTCAACTTTTATATGGAATTTGTAGTTAGGTAGGCTGGGTAGCAGATTTTTCTATCAGAACTAAATTTAACCTTCCTTGGAAAAGGGGAGTCTTTAAACATTAAAAAGTCATCTTGACTTTCTATATAGAGAGTAATAGAGGAACATGGTAATAACTACAGATGGAAATTCTGAGTTTTAATCTGCCATGAAATATGACCTTAGGCAGGTCACTAGACTTCCTTATTATCAGTTTTCAAGGAAAAATTATAAGGACTTTAAAATCAGAGAAATTTGAAAGTGAATCTCATCTCTTCTCTGTATTAACTAAACAAATTTAAACAAATTTAAAATGCATCTGCTGTCTAATTTTTACTATGGAGACAACAGGAACTATTTGAAAGAACTGTTTCATGAATGAAATGAGGAAACATGTAAGGTTCCTTAAATGACTACCGCTATAAATAAACAGTAATTTCACCTTGAGGAAATCTAGATGAAAATATTCTGAAGAATTTATAAACAGTATTCAAAATTAAGACAGGCATTATTATTTACAACCTATGCCTAATAATTAAAAATTAATAACAACAGAGGAGAACTGAGCTTCCCTGGTGGCGCAGCGGTTAAGCACTGCACTGTGGCGCTGTTAGCAGGAGTGACACAAGTTCGACAGCCAGCCTGGGAGATTCCCACATGGCATGGCAGACCTCTCCTGCCTCGCCTGCTGCTCCCCTCAGCAGTGTATTTCCTATAATCTGCCTGTTCTGCTTCCCACTCTGTCTCTGATGATCCCTCTCGCTGCCTCATGCCTCTGGCCTGTACCTCAGCTTATATGCATAAATAAATAAATCTTTTTTAAAAATAACAGAGGAGAATGTTCTTAACAAAGAAGTGGTAATCCCCCCCCCCTTTTTGGAAATAATAATTTTATGGCTGGGGGGATATAGCTTTGATATATCTCCTGAACTTAGTTACCTATTTGTTTTCAAATGAGATATTCTACCTTGGTTAGGACTACCATGAATAATTTCATACTAGTCTATATTTCAGAAAATGTCAAGATTTCACAATTTGCAGTTTTGGGCAAGAAATCATCTTCAGACAACAACAAAAAATGAGTATTATGCATCCATACTTGCAATACATTTTTTTCATTTTGCCTTAACAATTATCTTAAAGATAGACCCTTGAATATAATTCTAACCACTGATTATTATGTCTTGTTGTGAACAATGGTTGGTGCTTGGTCTTTAGGGATAACTTTTATAAGAACCTCACTATGAAGAGGTTGGGATTCTTACAAACTCTAATATCACAGTGATCTTACTTTTCATAGTGTCTCACTCAGTGCTAGGCATACATAAGAGGGGTAAGAGAACAAAAGCACTGAATCCAGGTACATGTAGTCCCTACAATACATTGGTGATAGATAGATAGATAGAAAGAGAGAGAGAGAGATAGAGGATGGTGCATGGATAGACTCCTTGATATCTTTGATAAGCAAATCATAGTATCTGAATATTATGATTTGTATAAATACTATATACATACCAGGCTACAGCAAAGTGTATCAATGAGTTTGTAAAAATCCAGAAAACTCCTAAAATTCCATATTCTTTTATAAGTTTAATTCATCTTAGGCTTAATTTCTTTTGCTACTAGGTGTGCCAACTCCATTCTTCTCACTGCCAACCACAGAAATCCACAAAAGCTCTGAAAAACTCTCTCACTTAAAGCAACTAGGAACTATAAAGTTGTTAAAGAGTTATTAGTATTTAGTAATTGTTTTACCTCCTAGAGGAATGAAAGAAAACCACTAAAAGAGGAAAAAAACCTCACAATGAGTACTGACAGCATTCCCCAACATTTTGTAACAGCAACAGAATCATAGCTAATTCTTGAATAACGGTATCTTTAACAGGGAAAGGAGGAGTGGAGGAAAGATGTGCCAATGTGAGGTCTGAATCCACATGTACCCTTTAAATGATAGTCTGACACTGCCGCTTTATAACACAAGCTCCATGCACCTTTCATTCAAAATAAAAAAAAATCTAACCTCATCTTTGACTATTTAAACTAAAGACCTGCCTCCTGATATAATCAGGTGACTGAGTTCCAGTTTCCTCATGTATAAACCACGGATCACAGCTCACATCTTGGAGGGGTATATGGGCATTGACTGGCATGTATGCTTATGACCATGTCCTACAGCCATAATGCTCCCAATAAATGGTTGAAGCTGTAATAGTAATTCCAGCAATAGCCTCCACAGCTTGATTGAAACATCAGACTTATTTCCAAACAACAATTGTGGGCCTGCCTGAACATAATCAAAGCAACTATTTTTTTCTTTGAATATAGCTTTGCTGTACTCTCATGGTAATTTTTCTCTTAAATTTCTCAGATTTATACTTAAGAAGAAGCATAATGTTCAGTTTGGTGCTCTCCTCCTTACACACATGTTCTGACTTTTATCAGCTGACATATATCTTAAAGGTTAAAACATGTCATCATGATTAAGTGTAACATGAGGGTGGCTTCATCTGATATTAACCCATATTGGAATATGCATCAGTGGTGTTACATTTCGGAGAACCTACAGTAAAAGGTTTTCAGTTACAAGTATTTATGGTATATATTATATAATGGAATAATTCTTTTAAAATACATTCATAGATAAATACATAAAATATCCAAACTCTAGACTGGCTAGACTGTTACTATATGAAATATATAGCCTCAAAATGACAGAAATCGAATTGCCAAGGCATTCTCTCATACATTGTTTGGAATAAAACAACACATATATTATCAAATGCTTACAAACATAGTAAGCCATATATCAATTGTCCCATATGCATTAAAGTATATAAAACAAAATGGATTATTTTGAGAACTATTACATTTGTCAATTGAAAGAATATTTAATATACTAGAAACTGGAAAATATACATCAAATATAGTTAGCTATGAGTAGGAGATTTAAATGTGAAAATGTTAGTAGTGATCATAAGAAAAAGTTGCCTTATTAAAAATATTCATAGGGTTGAACGAAAAAAAAAAACTGAAAGTTCATTTAGCCACTCTCAGAGTATGGAAAATAAGGAGGTTCAGATCCCCCTCCCCTACAGAATGATTTGCTGTCACTTGGGGATGACTTGACAGGCATATTTGCATGGGAAGAGAAAAAAACAAACAATAGTTACGTGTCTGCCATTCATTGTCATTGTCCCCATAAGTGGCAATAATGCTTATTATGGGTGAGGTATAGAGACAAAATGTGGTGAATTTTTCCATTTTCCTCAACCCTTCACTTCCCCAGATTAGAGATACCACCTGTCCTGAAGGCTCCAGCCAAAGCACAGGAGATGATCAAATGAGATACTGGTGAGTCATGAGAAATAAGGAAAAAGCTTATCATGCTGAAGTAGGGTTCTCAGACACTATTCCAATAAGCAATTTTCAGATGTCTGAGTTTCCAATTCAATTCTGACACGATCTACCAGGAGACAGCATCAGCTTCCACAGGTTAAGGACTTACCAGTATAATTTATTTCTTGTTCCTAACTACTATACTATGAAAGCTGAAGACAAAGTAGATTCTCCTCCCACCATTCTGCTGCTTAGGCTGAATTACTCCAGAAGGATTACAGAGTGATGATAATATTAATTAAAATTTCAATAGCAACTATCATCTATAAAGCATTTTAAAAAGTAATTGTTTCTATTTTATCTCAATTAGCCCCAGAAACCCTGTGGGATATATCAGGTAGGTGATGTTTTTATTCTTCATCAACAGATGAGGAACCAGAACATGGAAAAGTTAAACAATTTCCCCAAAGTCATAGCAGGCCTTGGAATTCAGGACTCTGTCCCTGGACCCACCTACTCACCTTTCCCAAGTTTCCAGGTAAAGTTGAAGTTCCTTCCCTCATACATGCACATGGCCTTCGAAGGGCTGGGAAAAATATTTGAAATGTATGGATCACACCTGGGGATTTCTTTTCTTTTTCAGCAACTAAGTTATTTTCTCCTTTCATAAAGCTTATCAAGCTTTCAGGGTAACCCAAGTATTGTTGTCAAAGTTGTTCTCAAGTGGAAACTTATGAAGATGTATTCTAATAAAACAAAATTAGTTTATGTCTTTTAACTACCATCATTCAAACATCAAAGAGTAAGAGTGATAGAACCCCCTTATTAAAATCACAAGAGCAGATGTTCTAATTTGCCTTGTCTGAAACAATAGCCACTAACCTTGTGTATCTATTTAAATTTAAATGATTTCTTCAACAACTTTAATGACAAAAAAAAATGGCTGTTCCTAAGTCAAGTTAACAATATTATAAGCGCTATAGAGCCACAAGAGGCCAATGGCTATTGTGTTGGACACCACAGATACAAAACATTTTTGTCACTGCAAAGAGTTGTATTGGACAGCTGTCCACAGAGCTTAAAATATGCACTATCTGGTCCTCTACAAAAAGAGTTTGACTTGATCCAAGGTAAAGCAGAGACATACATACAAAGCAGTTTGCTCTTGGAGAACTTCTAGATGATATACTCTGAGAATACAACTAGGAACAAAACAATGGCGTTCTTTGCTTCCAAAAGCTCAGTTTTCTTGGGCTTTATTACAATGACCCCTACTCACATTTTTTAATCTATGTTTGTTATCGAGTACAGGCAAGAGCCATAATGAAGTAATAAGGCACAGAGTAGGGTGTCAGCTAGACCTATCAGATAAAATACAGGATGCTCAGTTAAATTCAGTGAATATGTATTAAATTAAGTTAGTGACTATGAGTGAAGTCAAATGCTATAAAAAGACTCCCTGAACTATGCATCAGGAGAGGCCATAGAAAACTGTTCAATGGGATTAGAGATCCATTATCAAGGCCATATAGGGTAGTGTTGGTTAGAGGCAATGGTCTATATGTGTTGGGAAAAGCCATCTCTTCCATGACATATATGTATCAAGTTATTTTAAAATAGTCCTAAGAAATATTCATTTTAAAAAAATAATTACAAAAGAGGGAGATATTAAAAATCGAAGAGAATGTTCTCCTATCTTTCTGGTAGTAAAGAAGAAAGGGAGAATCTGTACATAGTGCACAGAGGAAAAAGCCAAGTTGAATAATTCATGAGTACTGAGAAATAGGCAGAGAGCTCGTGTGCACAATATATATCTCATAACCAAATCACCTGCTTAACAAATCTGGTTTTGGGTCTTGTGATAACTGGAAGAGAGAAAAGGAGGGAGAAAATCTGGTGGTAGCTGAACTCATCAGATACATATAAACCTAGCCCCAGAGTGTTCATAAGGGCAGAATGGAAACCTTTCCGAAAGCCTTAGAGTCCATGAGTCCTACACGGCCAGTCCCTAGAGACAGAGACATGCAAGAGGGTCACAGTGTTTACTGTCTAAAATAGATGGAAGCACTAATCCCTCTCATCAAACTAGCATCTGTGTTTATGGCTGCAGCAGATACTTAACTCACACAGAGACCACGTAACAAAACAAACACAGAGGAGGAGTTTGCTGTGGGCATTTAAAAAATCAAACCTGGACCATATTAGTTAAATTTTAAACAATCCCTAAATTTAAAACATAGATGAAAAGTGGCTTGTTTTCAGGTTACCCCTAAGAGTCTTCACCAGATCTTCAGTTTGTTACAGTAGTCAACTGCAGTTTTACTCCCAAGCATCTCCAAAGAAGGATTTTCTGATTTGTCACACATGTTCCCATTCATTGGTCCAGTGCCCTGGCAGAACCAGAGATTCTAAACTTGTCCGGAAAAGGGTTTCATAATTCATCATCATACCATTCTGCTTGATGCCAAGAGCAGTGACTTGATCCAAATACCCCCTCGCAGACATTCGTGGTTGACCAGCAGGACCAGATTTGTGATAAGCTAGTGTAGGACAAAAAGGAAGAGGCTGATAGCACTAGGTTTGTAATTAAGAGGGAGGAAGAAGGAAGGGGGGGAGGGCTATGGTGAGGAAGGTAGGAGTGTGTGGGAGATCTTCCCCTTAATTTCTCTCATGAGAGAAATGACTAGATTGGCTGAGGAAGGCTGTTCTCTGCAGCAAGGAGAATGGTGAGAAGCTTAGAAGGGCAAAGGAAGGGAGGGCAGGAAAAAGAGAGAGGAGAGCCTGGTGAGAGAGCAAATGTTCCAGGACAGATCATTTTGGAAAACATGGTCCCTGCCAGTCAGCTCGGAAGTTCATGTTGAGGGCCATTCTCAATATAGGGCATCCATCAACCTTGGCTTTGAGAAGGCTGGGGGAAGGAGATGATGGAAAGAGGCATGGGGCCCACATCATGCTAATGTTCTTTGAAAGTGCCAATTTGTCTACAAAGGTGAAATGTTCTGAAAAGTTTCCCATTTTGACTGTGCTCATAATGATTTCAGCAGTGAGCCATCTGAATTCAAAATTAAGATTTACTTTGTTTGAAATGGCTCACCTAAGAAAGATGGAGCAGAAGCATAAGAAAGGAATATGTTTAACTATTGTTAAATCTAAGTATTCAGTCAGCCTTCTTCTCCTGCTGAATATTCAAATTGGAAAGCCACAGAGGACAAAGAGAAAAATAAATGCATTTCTGATTAGAAAATGCAAATTAATGCCTGCATTCTGCCTAAATTCCTCCAATAGATCCTTTCAGTTGCTTTCTTTCATTACCATCTCACTAGAAAACTTAGGTAATTTTTCTGTTGTTGGTAGGTGAGTGGGAGTCTCTTTGTAAATGCCCTTTATTTAAAAAAAGTACTGATAACTTTTAAATGCAAATTAAAGTTACACACTAATAATATCAAATGGTGAAGCTCTAAAACACTAGTAATTCCCCAACTCAGTATAGTTGTGACAAGACACAAACTCATAGTCTTGTTGGCCTTACTAACTGATCTCATAGGACAATTTGGAAATTTACCTATGCTCTATATTCCTTTAAATTTTATATCACTGGATCTACTACTGAGATAGCAGCCAAATTGATCAAATATATGTGAACAAGTATGTTTACTATTGAACATTTCAGAGGTTCAAAGAAGTGGAAATAATTAAAATATCCACCATGAGAAAAATGATTTATCAAGTTATGGCATATCCTTTCAACAAAAATACTAAACCTTTAAAGGAATGAGCTATATTTACATAGTTTAACATAAATCATGCATTCTTTCGATATATGAGAGGGAAAAGAGTCACTGAATAATATTATAATACGATGATTCTAATCTTAAAATTTTTTAATATATCAGTGGATTGATTTCATGAATATTTTATAGGGTCACTAGGTAAAGGAAACATCTGGAAAGACTCACGATAATGTATAAGCAGTGGCTACTTCTGGAAAGCAGCAGGTAAGTTTGGCAAAGATAAGATTTGCAGCTTCTGGGCCTCCTCAGTGGCGCAGTAAAGCGCAGCAGCTGTGGAGCCATCAGCAGCAGCAACAAGTTCCATGCTGGGCCAGGGAGATTCCCACATGGCGCTGCCCTCAGACCTCTCCTGCCTTGCAGACCTCTCCTGCCTTGTCCACTGCTCCCCTCAGCAGTGTATTTCTGTCGATCTGCCTGTTTTGCTCCCCACTCTGTCTCTGGTGAATCCTCTCACCACCCCATGCCTCTGGCCTGCACCCCAGCTTATATGCATAAAAAATAAATTTATAAAATCTTAAAAAAAAAAAGATTTGCAGCTTCTTTTCCTAAATATGCTCTAAGGCTTACCATTCAGGACTGATTCTGTCACTTTCTTATAAAACTTGTGATTTTTACTTCAGACTCCCAAAAGTCCCTAGAATATACAGTATTTTCCCAATTTAGCTCTCCCATCCCCTGATCCTTTCCTTCATCATAATCCCTCCGAAGTCCCCAATACCACAGTCAAATTTGAAGGCCGAGTGTAAATTCCAAGCCTCACTTCCAAACTTTCAACATGGCAACATCCTTCAAATGTTAGCTCAAATAATAAAAGCTGGTAATCTACCATTATATAAGGAATGTTGCTGAATTTTTAAAAAGTAGACCTAAGAAGGTTCTTAACCTCCCTTGCCAAAAAGAATCACGTGAGTAGCCTGAAAGAATAGGGATAACAGACTGTCCCTACACCAAAATCCAAGTGCAGTGTGGATTTATGGCAACAATTGAAAACCTTGTCTAATCCCTTACAAGAAAGATAAGGATACTGAGCTGCAGAAAGATGAATGAATTGCTAAAGGTCATTCATGTTTAGGTTGGAAGGTGTGTTATTGACAAGATTTTAATTGTTTGTCTAGGATATGTGGTAGAGAGAATTAAGCATATGCTTGTTCTTAAAATTAGAAAATACAGAAAGTATCTTTTTTGTATTCCAAGACAAATAGATATTTTTAAAAGATTTATTTATTTATTGCATACAAGCTGTGGTGTAGGCCAGAGGTGTGTGGGGGTGAGAGGAATCACCAGAGACAGAGGGTAGCAGAACAAGCAGAATGAATGAAATGCACTGCTGAGGGAAGCAGGAGGCAAGACAGGAGAGGTCTGCTGTGCCATGTGGGAAGCTCCCTGGCTGGGTATTGAACTTGTTTTGCAGTAGCTCTGGACAGCTTAATAGTGCTGCGACTTAACCCACTGAGCCACCAGGGAGGCCCTCCAAGACAAATATATATATTGCTAGAAAAGCACCATTATTAATGACACTTTGTCCATGTTAGTCCAATATTGGAAAAGTAGAACTTATGTTTCCTTGATTATAGATAAATCACTTCTGAGAATATTGTGTCTAGAAGAGTTTAATTGCCTTAATTGCTCGCATCATAACACATCAGCCCATCAAACACATCAATAGGAAGACTCAACAGCAGATTTAAATGTCTTAATAAAAGAATATTATGACAGCCTGTGTTATCTCTGATTATAACTTCGCATAAATGAGGTCAGAAAGCAATTTTTAAAAACATCTCCTTACGTTTAAACCTTGGAAACCATCTAAAACACAGCACATTCCCACAAGGAATGCACAAGTCTTGAGTTTTGAATTGTTCTGCAATCAAATCCCAGTGCATGTCTAATTATCAAGAGTATTTTTAAGAAGCCATCTTACTCAGAAATTATACTTTTATCTTAACCGTTTAATCAATGAAGAATTTTAATTCACTTCAAGTTCTCATGCTAATAGGCCCCCTCCCAGCCATGCCACACATATCATTGTTGTCCAGCTCAGAATCATATTGCTCAAAATCCTTGAAATCTAACTGTGGATTTGAGGTTACTTGATAGGAAGGGGGAAGTGGGTAAAAACACGTGGTGGGGAGGGGACAAGGAACTCTGGTGGAGGTCTGGGGGTGCCTTGGTGGGGGTGTGGTGACAGGCATCTGATGAGGTGTGATCCTCTGCCTCTGAATCACACACCATCTGCAAACCAATGTTACTTCAGCTAAAGAAAAAGGGATTTTTTTAAAAAGACCTTTTGAATGAATTTGGGAGCCAGCAGCTGAAATTCACTCCTTTTTTTGCAAAATTCAGGAATTTCTCCCAATAGTATCTGCTTTAAAAATCTCAAATATCCGCTCCAAAAGCCTATTCCCAGTTGACTAATGAGAGTACTGAAGAATTAAGGAGGACTCTAGCTCTTTGGGATATCTTCCAGTGAAGATGTCCTAATCTAAACATTACTTGAGCTAGGACAAAGGATAATACCACATGAAAGGATGAGAACGCTGTGGAGGAATCAAAACACACTAAGATGCCCAGAGAGATCTGAAAGTCAATTTCTAGTGCTTGCCTTAACATGCATGAATCAGACATTCTAAAAATACAGAAATTCCTTTGATCTGCTGCTGCTTTTTGTTTTTTCAGAGAAAACATCAATCCTAATGAACTTTCCAATTTCTCCAACAAAAATGTAAATAAAAGCTAAATTCCTGCTTTAAAGAATAAGTTCTTGGGGGCCTCCCTGGTGGCGCAGCGGTTGAGTGCTGCGCTGTGGAGCTATCGGCAGCGGCGATGCGAGTTTGACGCCCAGCGGGGGAGAATCCCACATGGCGCGGCAGACCTCTCCTGCTTTGCCCGCTGCTCCCCTCAGCAGTGTATTTCTGATCTGCCTGTTCTGCTCCCCACTCTGTCTCTGGTGAACCCTCTCGCCGCTCCATGCCTCTGGCCTATACCCCAGCTTGTACGTATAAATAAATAAATCTTAAAAAAAAAAAAAGAACAAGTTCTTCTAGTTTCTTCTTTGAATGAATTAGTCACCATCCTAGAAGAATCCATTATCTTACTATTGATTTGTTTTTTTAAAAAATGTATTGTTTTTGCTTATCTTTGATATTGGATACTATTTTCCCACATGAGGAAATAGTTAATTCTAAAATGAGCTTCTTTTGGTATATTTGCTACAGTCTCATTAAATCTTTCAAAACATTAGGTTCTCCATCTTTTATTTTCCTTTCAATAATATAATAAATCCTATGGGTCTCTGCTTGATTTAGACAATGTGGCATTTATTTATCTAAAAACATTTCCCAAGAACCACCTAAAAAGTTTCTAAATTCTTTAATAATATTATCCTAATCCATCATGCTGCTTGCTATTTGCATAGTCATTTCATTGAATAGTTTATGATAAATGGAAGTGAAAGGATTTTCTTACACTGCCATTTTTCACTAGGCTGGCTTTCCAACTAGAACAATATTATAAGTGAATTCCTCCTGAGACTCCTTCAATTGGTCCCAACTTTTTGAAGGGCTTTGGGACTGCCCTGGCCACCCACTAATCTTAACATGATCTCTGTCCTCCTCTGCTCAGCTCCCCTTCACATGGACTCCTTGAAGACCCTATTCTTGACAAAATGATCCTGAGGCTTCCCAATGAAGTCTCTGTTTTGTTTTGTTTTGTTTTAAAGATTTATTTATTTATGCATACAAGAGCTGAGTGTAGGCCAAAAGTGTAGGGGAGGGTGAGAGGATTCACCAGAGACAGAGTGGGGAGCAGAACAGGCAGATCTACTAAAGTACACTGCTGAGGGGAGCAGCTGGCAAGACAGGAGAGGTCTGCTGTGCCATGTAGGTCAGCTCCCTGGCTGGTCTCAGACTCGTGCTGCAGTGACTGCTGATAGCTTCGTAGTGCTGAGACTTAACCCGTGGCACTAGCAGGGTGGCCCCCCAATCAAGTCTATGCAACCAAAGGAGTGAGTACTCAACATTCCCTCACACCCAAAGTTTCTATGAGTAATTGGATTTTTACTTCTTCTGTCATCTCTTCCCAAGTACCGTATGACTTTAACACAGCCTGTCCAAACTTTGCAGAGCATACATGTCAATAGCTAGAAAACACTGTTATTACAGGCTGAAGTGTGTCCCCTAAAGACTCTATGTTGAAATCCTATTCCCCAGTATCTTAGGATGTGGCTGTAATGTATTTGGAGATAAGTTCTTTAAAGATAATTAAGGTAAAATGAGGTCATACGGGTGGACCCTAATCCAATATGACTAGTGTCCTTTTAAATGATATTAGGACACAGACGAGCACAGTGAAGACAGAGGTAATGATGTTAGCGAGACATGCAGTAGATTAAAATCTAAATGAGCAGAGAGAACATGGTGATGAAAGTACCAACGTCTTTCTTCTAACAATAACCCATATAATGTTAGCTGGGATTTAATAAAAGAAATCAAATACAAGTTAAATGTCCTGACATAATCCCTCTCTGCCTCTTCAATGAAAATGAAATAACAGTGCCCAGCCAGTGATTTACACCTATTACCTAAATATGCAAACTTTTTCTCTTATAAAATTTACTACTCATAGAATCAATTATACTTGCTCCACATTTTGCATTTAGGATCATCTAAAAATATGTTTTCCTTGGAGACTGATATTTATGGACTCATACCATGATGCTAGACAGACAAAAAGTTAGGAAACAGTAAGTCAGATTTATTTTTTTTCTTTTGCCATCATACATTAGATACCATTAGCCTTCCATCCCTAGTCGTTAATACTTCACAAATGAAAGTGAAAAATCATTTTTGTGCTACCTTGTGATTTACTTTTTCACATCAAAATTCCCCAGTGATTACATGAAACCTTAAGTAGGTCATAATAATGGCCAGAGATGATCATTTGCTTGCCAGTGCAATCTTGGAATATAGCACTACATTTTATAAATAGGAACTTTTGTTTCAGCTCACCTAGCTCAGAGTAGTCATAATACAATTGGGATTTCACCTGAAAATGTGCAGTTAGTAGGAATCAAATCTCCAAGTTTTCCTGAGATGTCAGAGTATATTATATGTTCTCCTTTGTTTTGCTATAAGGTTAGTTGGTTGTGGCTTAGACTGCTAATTGAGATTCAGTGAAATAAAGTATATAAAACAATTATCACAATGTTTAGTAAACATTAAAAAAATATATAGTAACCAAGTCATTGAAGAAGTAAATGAATGTATCATTCAGGCAGGAATAGAGCTGGTTAGCAAGAAGACTAGAACTATGTCTGAGAAAGCTGTCAGGATCTCAAGCCATACTTTTTCTCTGCCTTATTTCTGCTTCATTTTTTTTCTCCTTTGCTACTACCTAGCTTTCCCTGCTGCTGTCTTCTTGGGTGTGTCACTGCTCCTGAGTTAAACCTCATTAATAGGCTTTTATTTATCCACCCCTCAGATACTGTTTTGTATTCCCACTTCCAAATCTCTGGCATGATTTGACTGATTCAACTTCAATCAAGTGCTCACCCCAGGTTCAAACTGCCTTTGCCAGGAAGAGCAATTTATGTATGAAAAGGGTGACGCCTAAGCAAATTTTCTAAGTAAAAGAAGGCCAGTTCCTGGAGAAAATGGAATTATTATAAGTTGGGCAAATATCAAAAATGTGTCTTCTGATGATTTGTTGGGGGTGAGAAGAGTGAAATTTGAACTTTACATAAGGTTGAATGAATGAAAGCACATCAGAAGATGCAAAAGAATGATGGAAAATAGGGACTTGTGTCACTGAATAAGAGATTTGGAGTCAATATCACAGAAAAAGCAATCGTAAGGTGGTAGGTCATCTCTCTGTTCATGATCCCAAATGGACTTTTAAGTTTTGCCAGATATGTGCATATACATATACATTTAAAATTAACTGTATTTTTAAAATTCTGTTCTTTCCTTTAAGTATTTATATACTTAGTACATGAAAATTCATATATACATATATATGCTTCCTATTTGATAATTAGGAAAGATGTGAATTCCAATTATGAATATATTCACATTTTTTGTTACTTCCTACACAAAAATCCACCTTAGAATACATTTTTGACATTCCTTCATTAGTGAAGAGCAGCTTATATATATATTTTTTAAAATCAGCTAAACTTGGGTTTCTGCTGAAGCAGCTAGAAGATCCAAGATGCTCTAGGCTACAAGCTGAAGTCTCAAAAAAATTCAACCTGCTGACTTTCATCCTCTCTTTTGGACAAGATGGCTATTGGTAATTTGGACCTCTGGCTATGAAACACGAACCTGTCTATCCACATTATTAACGGCTGGTTGATGAGGTGAGCTAACAGTGACTTTGGTTTCTTTGCAAAAAGACCAAAAGGAAATTTCTTTGTGATGGAAAGAGTCAAATGGACAGAAATATGATGGTGTTAATAACGACTAACATGTATAGGTTGCTTATGATGTGCTAGGCGTTACACTGAGTACTGCAGATGATTTATTTGATTGAATACATACAACTAATCTATGGCATGGGTACTATCATTACCCCATTTCAAGGGCAGAAACCAAGGCTTGAAGAAGTAACTATCCAAAGTCACAGCAGGTAGGAATAGGGTGGAACTGAAATTTCATCCCATGTAATGGGATGACTTTAGAGCGGTCCTCCTACAGATTTTATTTTATACTTTACTGCATCCTTCATGTGAGAATTAAATTTCAGATAGGGCCAACAATCATGAAAATAAGTCTGAACTTGTTTAATACTTTTAAGCATGAGACAAGGAAAGGAAAATAGGAAAAATTATGCTTGATAAAGAAAGCATTACAGCCACTGTTGAAAAAACCCCGAAACAAAACAGTTGAAAAGGCTTTGTATGCATTTACTCCCTGGTTGATATCATGAACAAACAGTATTTATATATTACATGTACCTCAACAGTTTCAATTGTTCTGAGCTTAACAGTTTGAATTTCTCATTTACGAATAGGGAGACAAGCAGGGAGGAGAAGTTGATAGCGAAATTATACCAAGACTGTACTTAATTGTCTGCAGAAAACACCAAGAACTACTCCATAAGAGGGGAGGTAATTTCTGACCTTTCTTCATCTTCTACTCCATGGAGGAAATGAATATTCTAGGCAGGTTGCAAAACAAGATGAAAATTTATTTACGACCTACAATCATTCATGGTAAACTCTAACAAAATTTCTAAAATACAATTAATTTTAAATATATATGTATATGCATGTATGTGGCAAAACTTAAAGTCCATTTGGGATCATGAGCAGAGAAATGATCCCTACATGGTGAAATCATAACTTTATTGATTTGCTTTACTTTGGATAGAAATAGGCACATATACCCTTAATCTATGCATATAAATGTGGATATTGAAAGATACAGATACATCAAAAATATAAGCAGAAATTTGCATAAGCTAGTCTTCATCCTTCAATGAGACTAACATATATCTTACCAGTGAGCAATCCGTGATCTAGATTGTCATACTTAGCTCAAAATAAGAGTCATAATCAATTATTTTCATCTATTCTTATGGGAAAAAAAAAAAAGACCAGGCTGTGGGTGTTTCAGTTCCATTTATTTATTCTCCCAGTGATATCCATTTACTTCCTTACTACAAGCTTCCAGTTTTGATCCTAAGTGTGTGAATGGGAATAAAAAGAAGACAGATATCTTCTCCCAGGGGTACACTAAATATGGGACAAGGGAAAAAAGGTCAAAGAGATCTTCATGGGAAAGAACAGATGGTTTTACTTTTTGCACTTGAAACCAAAATTTTGAGCCACAAGTTCTTTAACCCCACTGCTGAAGTCTTTAGAAATATTCTATTTGGTCTTGAAGTAAATAGCACTTATCCTAAGTCGTCTTCAAATGCACCTTTTTTAAATCATGTCTAGTGCATAGATTCAAATTGGAAAACATAATTAATTGCATTATACCAATTATTTTCAAGTATCTTAGAATACAAAATTAGAGAGAATCTAAATGCATTTATTGGCTTTTCATGTTTCTTTATGCTGTGTTTTAGTAATTGATATTGAATCATGCTGCATTCCTTTAACTTTTCAGTCTTCCTTGAGTTAATATTGTGCCATTCCATATAATATGTAGAGATTTTCAACTATAGATTCATTTCCCCTGCCCTTTATAATTATCATATTTGTTACATCTTCATATATGTTCATCATATATTCAAACAATAAAAATGTCATAAATATTATAACCTTTTCTTAAAATGTCCATATATATTTTAAAGTAATTAAAAAATAGTCTTTATTTTTATTAGACCTTTTCCAATGCTCTTATTCCTTCTTGAGGCTCTAAGTTTCTATCTGTTATTATTCCCCATAATTCTGAAGAATTTCCCGTAGTATTTTTTCAAGTACAAGTCTGTTGGTAATTGAGCCTTATTTTATTACATACGAAATATCCTTATTTTGTTGTTTCTTGAAAGATGCTTGGATATTTTTTCTGGATATAGGATTGTACGTTTCATCACTATAGACAAGCTATTATACCATCTCCTGGACTTCAGAGTTTTTATTGAGACATTAGTAGAAACACTCCACTCTATATATCATTGTTCTTTAGGTGCTCTCAAGACTTCTCAACTTTGAAATTTCTGGCAGACTGGGTTAAGGTGTAAAAATATGATTTTCTTTGCATTTTCCCATTTCAGATTGAGCTTCCTACATTTAGAAACAGTTTTTCACCAAGTTGGCAATATTTTTGGTCATTATTTCTAAAACTATATTTACTGTCCCATACCTTTTCTTCTATCCTTCTGGAATTCCAATGATACATAGCCTATACCTATTTATATTCTCCCACAGTTTCTCTGGGACTCTGTTATTTTTAATTATTTCTCAGATTGGATAATTTATATTGCTCTCTATTAATGTTTATTAATTCATTTGTCTTTCATCTCTGTTCTCCTGTTAGCCTATTTCCATATTTTTTAATTTCAGATTTGAAATTTTTAATTATAGTATTTATATACACTTCTTTGAAACAGTTTCAATTTATCTGCTGAATTTCTATTTTCATTTCTTGTTAGTATATTTCCCTTTACTTTATTGTACTTAGTTGTAATACCTGCTTTATCCTCCATAGTCTTTTAACTATTCTTTGGGTCGGTCATGGTTGATTATCTTTTCTCTTGAAATCAGCACATACTTTCCCAAAACCAAGTATATCAATTAACTTTTAATTATGTATTGAACATGGCAAGTGATCTGAGAATGATTTTTCTTATTCTGATTTAAGCAAGAAATTAATTTTGTTGCTCTCAAATGGAAATTTATGTCTTTTGAGTGTCAAAATATCAGTTTTTTTCTTTATTCTACTTCATATCTGCCCCACAAATGTATGGGAATCGGTGCAAGATTTAGGCAAAATTTAAATTCCGAAAACAGAGTTTCTCATCTCTGGCTCTCTCCTTTCCTGCATCCTCTCCCTTCATTTTCCAAGCAGCTCTGATTTTCCTCATTGCTGCCTTATCAATTTTTTCAGACCAAAAAGATTGGTACCACCTATAAATATGATACACTCACCCATTCATAGTTATATTATCTATAGGAGGAGGATAACTCCAGTAAGAGGTTACCTAGCCAAACCTGAAGACAAGCTCAAGGTTATAAAATCTAGGTACTGATTCTTTTTATTTCTTTCATTCATCCCTTTTTTTTAATTGTTTTATTTGGCTATAGAAATTACCTTTGAAGTATGTAGTTTAAGGATATCAGGGATATTTTTTTTTCACTTCTTTTTCATGAAATGGATAGCCATTTTCAAATCTATAAGGCAAATTTACTAAAAGTATTGATGTGGCTGGGACAATTTCAGTCCAAGAAAAGGAAACTCTATGGTAGAGTATGGAAGAAAATAACTACATAGTCACTGATAAAACATTGGGTAATAGGGAAGTGATGCAGTTGAAGAAAGAGAACACTCAGGAGAATTTGACCAAAACTCAAACTCAGGTTTAAACCATTCCCAGGCCCATGATCTTAACCATTCATGCTACACTGAGGAAAAATATTAAAGCAAAATATGGTAAAATATCACTTAACATCAGGGAAAGAACAGAAGTCAATGCAGAATGTTTTCAAAGAACATGAGGAGATTAGCAAAATAAAACTAATTTTAGAAAATGGTGCTGTTTGTGTTGCCTAATAACAAAAGTCAATTTTAATAAAGGGTTTCTGACTTCTAAAATGAAATGGCAGCCTCATTATATAGAAATGGGAAAAGATTATGAATATTATAGTGAAGAAACAGTGAGATTCCTTAAATATATTTAAGAAAGTATTCTTTTTCTGAGAAGTCATCTGATAAAATCATCCCTTACTATGATTTGTTTTTATTGTGGGAAATAAAGTAAGGCAAAGTATTTTGACCATTGACAGGAATCTCAGGAATGCTGCATCTCAAAGATAGTGCCAGTACCCTCTTCAGGAACACCTATTACCTGGTCAATAGCATAGCACTTTCTGACCACCTGTTCACACACACACCGTGCTGCTGAGTCACCGCCATATTAAAGATCACATTGATGTGGGTTGCCAGAAACAACCTCCTGATCAACCTGAACAAGCGTTTGCATTAAATAATCATTTATACTATGCATAAGCAAAGGTAAGTGCTTTCGCTGTGGGGTGGCAGATAAAAACTAACAACTTCTTGTTTAGACAGAAAGCCCTGACAAGGAAGAGCTCATTAGGGTCTCTGGAGAGTGGCTGACAGCTGAGGAGCTGTCGGCTCTGTCAAAAGACCTTGGAAAATAATTCTTATTTTTGAATCAGAAATTTCTGAATCACCAGCAGGATGCCAGAAGCACATTGTTTGCTTCCTTGCCTATTTCCTCACCCTTCAGTGCAATCAGAATTTGCCCAAAGCCTTCGCTGCCTTACAAAGTTTGGCAGGCATGCCCACGGACAAGCCAGATTCTGTTTCTTCAGAAATCCCTTTATTTGTCCATGTTTCTATGCTGGCCAATTAATGCCAGGCTTTGCTTTTAAATATGCAGTTACTGAGACTATATCGTGTGTACGCGTGCGTGTGTGTGTGTGTGTGTGTGTGTGTGTGTACAAATGCACATGGAGAGACAGAAAGACTGAGCTTGACTTTGTGTCTCTAATATAAACAAAATGAAGATGGGAAGAAAAGAGTGTTAGACTTGTAAAAGGAGAACTTGGGAAATTACTATTGTTCAAAAAAGATCCCTGTAGATAAATTCAGTCTCAGATACACACTTTCATGTTGTCCTCTCAAATTTCTTTTGCTCAAAGATAGCAGCTTCTAATTTTTGATCATGGAAGCAGTATCTAATTCAAGATGCACCCATGTCAGCCCTCAACACCACCATTTCTAGACTCCATGTCTATTCGGTGTTGGTATCTTACTTTTCTAGGGGTCTCCCTACTTACACATTCACTCACAATGTTACCCTAAAGATAGTGTTACTTGTAACTTTATTCTATTTGCAGCTTTGCATTTCCTAGCAGCTTATACAGCACTTATCAGAGGAAGGAAAGGCCTAGTTCTTAGATATACATATTTAAATATCACTTTGTGTGTACAGAAAACACATTAATAACTGTTAGCATACCAAATTTATAAGAATGACTATCTCCATTTTACAGTGGACAGGACTAAGCAATTTTTATTACTGTCTCAAGGTTATACATAATAAGAGACAAAGCCGAGATTACTACTCAGATCTGTCTTCCAAATCTTGGCTTTGTCTGAATGAAACCCTGAAGCAAACCTCTCTACCCTTCAGTTAGTGGCTATAGACTCCCTGAAGTTGTAGGATGTATAGGACCTTTTCCCCAAGCTGGAGAGTAGTTCAAGAGTTCCTTCTAGATAACTGTAACACCACTAGATGAGTTCTTTTAATGAAATCACAAAACCTTTATCTCGCTTTTGGTGGGTGGTTACCTTGATTTTCTTTGTTGTCTGATTGCTTCAGGCACTGGTTGAACTACCAGTCAACCCCAAACAGATATAAACATTATTCCAACTTTACAGTTAAAATAAAATTGAGATTTAGTAGTCAGGTATAGCCAGGACCACACTCAAGGTCTACCCATCAACAGACCTACTTCAGAATCAGAACCTCACATTTGTGCTGCCCTGAGTTCATTCCACCCTGAAGCACTTGTTGACCAGAATTGCCTTTGATAACTGCTTCTCGTGCAAACTCTTTCCTGTGTCATTTTTTTTACACTGAGCAGAATAGAATCCCCTAGTGTGTGCTAACACATTCTGACCTGTCTCAAAATCTGCTTTATTTCCTCCTGTATCATTCTTAATCCTTACCAGAAAAAATTGCAGGCTCCAAGTGTTTAAATTTCTAAGTAACTATTTTCCCACAGATGAGAGTAGGGATAGGATCGTCATAATAGACAGAGACACAGTGCCCAGGGACTGGCAACAATGGATATCCCCAATTACCCACTGGACCTGGACAGACAAAGGAGAGTGATAGTACTAATGGAACCAGCGAGCTCTGAAGTTTTACAAGAGGAGTTGTCTGAAGGAGCTATGAAAAATAGAGCTTCTCTCTATGCTGTTGAAGCAGGGAGACAATATAACAATGGGGAATAAATCTCTCTTCTCCCATCCCTCCATCCCTCCCCTCCCTACTCTCCATTCTCCAATCATTTTTTGGTCCTCCATTGGCTGAATCCAACAAGAATTCAAATTATAAGGGAATCAGCGTGATTCAGGGCACAGAGAGGACACAGAATGGATCTAGAGGCAAAGAGAACCACCAGCACACCTCTCATCTAAACTACCCTTCCAGGTAACAATTTGGGCATTTTCTACTAAAGCTAAACATAAACCTATTCCATGATCCAGCGATCCCACCTCTTGGTATATAGCTAAGAGAAATGAGTGCATATGTCCACCAACTTACATATACAAGAAAGTTCATAGTAGCTTTATTTAAAATAGTTGACAATTGTAAGTAGCTTAAATGTTTGTAAACAATGGATAAATGGTAGTATATTCATAGCACAGAAGAGCACACAGAAATGAACAAGAATGAGGCACTGATAAATGCAACAACATTAATGAGTCTCACTGATATAAGGTGAAGTTGAAAAAGTCAGACACAAAAGATTCCATTTACTAAAGTTCTAAAACAGACAAAACCAAACTGTGGTGATGGAAATCATAATTGTATTTACCCTTTAGCATGAAGAGAAACAGTATTTACTGGAACAGAACAGGAAGGAGCTTCTGGGTAGTGGTTACTTGAGTTTGCACACATGTAAAAATGTATTGAGCTGAACTATGAACAAAACGTCACTTCTGCAAATTATATCTTAATTCAAGCAACAGCAACCACCACCACCATTGCTACCAGGATTCTCATCATGCAGCAGAGCTATTCAGAATTAGGTTGTCTGCCAAAGGACAATGGCAAGGGATAGGTAGTCAGAAAACACCCTTCTGGTTTGTAAACTGGGTATTTCTCACTAATAACAAAAAGGGCACAGGTTATCAAAAAACACATGACAAAGGCAAAACCCAGCTTTACTCTGGAAGACATATGGGCTGTGGTGCCAAATGCCTAGATGCACAGAGACAAGAGGAAGATAGTGGGTAGACTTACTATTTAGGGGAGGGCAGGCTCCAGGCTCTCTCCAGTCATGCCTGGCTGGCTGATGCCTGTGTAAGTCTGGCTCACAGCATTGTCTTAAAATGTTGCTATGTTACATGGGGTTAAAGCTTTAGAAAACTGGAACAGATAATCCATTTTTATGAAAAGTGGCCAGAAATACTGCATGACTGACTTTCAAACATAATTTATTTTTTGCCTGGTAAATTGGGTAGAACATAGAATTGAGTGAAATTATACAAACCGCCTGGCTTGCTGCTTCCTCATTTACTACTAGGTTGGTTTTCAATGCAACGGTTATTAGTATTTCTAAACAGAAGCTTCAATTACATGGCATTTTAATATCCTGACCCGCAGATAAGAATTTAACAGGTATCTTTGCTATGCTAGCTCAGTGGGCCTGATCCTCTGGTGGAAAAAAAAAAAAAAACATACCTTGGGAATAAATTGTCACCTATAAGAGTGGCATGAATATTTCTAAGCACTGTGGCTCCATTTTGTAAATTGCTTCTCCATGGTATGTTACTGGGCAACCAAAGAGCAGTATATAGAATTCAAACACAGGAGGAAAGACAACTGGAGTTGGTACTCTATGGAGGCAAAGATTTTAAGGATGCTCTCAAGATCAGAAGAATCAGAGCTCTTATTTACGCATAACTTCCATAATCCTTGACCCCAGGAGTTTGGAGGCTCACAATGTATAGTATTTGCCTGATCTACTCCCACTGTTTTGTCACTTCACCCCAAATTCCTCTCAAACTCATACGGGAGACCCCAGGAGTCATCTCATCCTATGGCCACGTTCAGACACCCGTGAACAAACCCGCAAGGCCACCATATGCCATTCACCAGTCTCCTCCTTTCTGACCCAGCGCAATCTGGAGCTCTCTCCTGTTGGGCCCATGCTGTTCTCTGAGTGCTGCTGTCTGTGCTGCAGGTGCTGTCTTAGCTGGTGCTGAGCTCTGAGTAACACTGCTGTTGATGACTTAGTGCTCTCAATATCACAGAGAGATTGTAGTGACAGTGTTGCTAGTTTCTTTTGAAGCTTCTCATAAAATTTTGGACAGACACAAAAGATTACATATATTCTTAATACTACATTAACAGGTAAAATGCACCTGATATTCATCCTTCAGCTTAAGAAATGAAACTTTCCCATACCTTTGCAACCTCCTCTCCATCCCTAACTCTTTCCTCTGTTCCGGTGTTCATAGTAAACTTTATCCAGAACACTATTTGAGGTATTGTTGATTTTCAAGGTAAAGGGAGATCTTGTGATTCTTGCCACGCCCCCTTCCCAAAATATAGCTAGGGCAGAACTAGAACAAATGTGACAAGTGGGGTACTAAGTCTAGGACCAGCACAGAGGTGGTAAAGCCAAATTTGGTGATGAGTCTAAAAGCTTAAGGCTGGTTGGAATGGCCCCAAGTCTGTGTGTCTCCTGGCTACTTGTGAAAACTGAAGCAGATATAGAAGAAAAATGTCTCTGGAAGAAAGACACCTTTAGATATATGGGAACCACACATATTAAAATCAACAAACAGGGCTTCTCTGGTGGCACAGGGGTTAAGTCTCAGCACTATCAAGCTATCGCCAGACACTGCTGCATAAATCTGATCCCAGCCAGGGATCACCTGGAGCAGCAGACCTCTCCTTTCTCACCCGCTGTTCCCCTCAGAAGTGTATTTCAGTAGATTCGCCTGTTCTGCTCCCCACTCTGTCTCTGGTGAATCCTTTCACCCCCACACCTCTGGCCTACACCCCAGCTCTTACATGCATAAGTAAGTAAAATAAATCTTTTTTAAAAAAATCAAAGAACACTAGGTTCCCATGAAAGCAAGCTGCCATGAGTGGGCATCAACATCAACAAGAGACAACAGAAAACATGAACATAGGAAATGTTTAAGGACATGAAGGAAACAAAAAACAAAGTAAGCAAATGACAAGGATAACCTATTTTTGAAAAGATATAAACTTAAGTCTAATACTTTTTGCCTATGAGAATATGTTTAACTACGGTTTCATTTCATTGACCCTTCAGGAGTATTCACTTTCTATATCATTATATACCTTCTTTAATAATTATATTTTCTATGTGGTAGATGTATACAATGGAGTACTATTCAGCAATCAAAAATGACAAAGTAACACAATTCTTAGCAACATGGATGGAGTTAAAAGGGATCAAGCTCAGTGAAATAAGCCAGAAGGAAAAAGAAAAATATTGAATGGTATTACTTATAAGAGGACTATAAGATAGCCAAATGAGAAATCAGAAGGAGAAAATAGCACATAAAACATGAACAAAAGCAAAAACTAGCAGGCAACCACAAACAAGAGACATTCTACAGGGGAGGGGGAGGAAGAGAGACCAAAGAGAGGAGAAGAGAGCACAGGGACTATGGTGATGGTTCACGGGTGAATTGGTGGTGGGAAACCTATGGGGGATACACAATAATGTAAAGGATATAAATTAAATTAAAAAAAATAAAAAGAAAAAATTATATTTTCTATTATATGCCTATTAGAAATTTTGAAGTTATTGACATGAAGTTGTTCACATTTTCATTGCATGTATTATTTTTCCAGCATCTTTAGTTACATGTTCTTCATTTGCAGGATTGTTTCTTCTTTCTCCCTTTCTCTGACTCAAACTCTTCAGGGTTTTATTTTATTCATTTTCCCCCAAACAAATCAAAATGTTGCTTTGTTGGCCCTCTCTATCAAATGTTCATACTCTGTATCACAGATTTCTGCTCTTCCCTTTATTATTTCTACCTTACACTATTTTTTGAGTTATTATATTGTTATATTCAAAACTTTTCCACTGAATAATGTGCCAGGTGTTAGGTTCCAAATCTTATATATTTCTGATGACAGTTCTACAAATAGCAGACAGTTTTCTTTTGTCAGAAAGCTAGTGTTAGTTTCCAACAGTATGAGGAACTAGGGGGAGAATGGAGACAGGAGAGGAGAGAGGACTCACTTCACTTACGCTGGTTTATTTTTTCTGGTTACCCCACCATGGCCTTTTTCAAGGGCAGCATCAGGGTAAAGTTTATATCTTAGGACTAGCTGGAGCACGCCCATTTCCAGCATCATCATGCCCCTCACTACCACCAGTTAGACGGTGCCCACTTCTGCTTTTTCTGAGTCACAGCAACATAGGTCCCCTCTCCATCTTCTGAAGTACCAGTACCAGCTGGGAGTACCCCCATCCACAGATTACAATCCCATTCTGCTTTAAGTCCCTGATATAACAACAGCAGCAAAGTAGGTATCATCCTTGGGATTATGAGTCCTAACTCTCTAAACCCTTTGATGAAGCTTCTATATGTTCATAATCTCAGCCTCTTTTTTTCATTCCTCTACCCCTAAAAATGGTAGCATTTTTGTAATGAAACTTCGTTCTTTTTCCCTTTAGTCTTCCTGCACTTGATTAGCAAATTCCCTAGATTAAATTCTTTCTGAAGTACCTAATAGGAGTTGTTTCCCTGAATGAGCTTCAACCAATGGAAATGCTCAGCTTGTGCATTTCCTTAGTTTTCCATGTTATGAACATTTAAAGGTTTTACTAGGGATTCTGTTATCACTCCTTCCTTGTCATACCTGTGTAGTAGCCAAGAATCTGGAACTTACATCTCCCAGACTAATTTCCATGTGTTCTGTGTTTAGGTGTGGATTAAAGACTTCCTCTGAAAAAAAGCTCAACATCACTTAAAATCAAGGAAATGCAAATCAAAACCACTATGAGATACCACCTCACACCTGTGAGGATGGCACACATTAAAAATACAGGCAACAACAAATGCTGGAAAGGATGTGGAGAAAAAGGAGCTCGTCTACACTGCTGGTGGGAATGTGAACTGGTCCAACCACTATGGAAAGCTGTATGGCGATTCCTCAGACTGCTAAACATGGAGCTTCCATACGACCCAGCAATCCCACTTTTGGGAATTTACCCAAAGGATACAGAAACACTAATCCGAAAGGATACATGCACCCATATGTTCATTGAGGCACTGTTCACAACAGCAAAGGTATGGAAGCAACCCAGATGTCCAAAAATAGATGATTGGATCAAGAAGATGTGGTACATATACACAATGGAATACTATTCATCATGGAAAGAAGATAAATACATGCAATTTGCAGCGACATGGATGGAATTAGAGGGGATCATACTCAGTGAAATAAGCCAGAAAGAAAGAGAAAAGTATCGAATGGTTTCACTTATAACAGGAAT
>PVIJ01004346.1:0-119303 GCA_004024925.1 Scalopus aquaticus | reverse complement strand
TGTTCCTTCTATCCCAAGGATTTCAAGGGCTTTTATCATAAATGGGTGTTGTACTTTGTCAAATGCTTTCTCAGCATCTATTGATATGATCATATGGTCTTTATTTTTCTTTTTGTTGATGTGTTGGATTACATTGATTGATTTTCGGATGTTGAACCATCCTTGTGCCCCTGGGATAAATCCCACTTGGTCGTGGTGTTGTACCTATTAAATAGTAACTCACCTTTCTTCTCATTCTCTCCTTCTCTCAGCCCCTTGTAAACTCTATTCTAATTTCTGTGGTTACGGATTTTCCTATTTTAGGTTCCTTATATAAATGGAATAATAACACATTGTTTGCAGGTAGTTTTTATCGCACACTAACAGGTGGCACGGGCCATTTTTGCTAATTTTTTAAGTATTAAAAAAAGTATAAAAATAAACATATTTATACGTTACCTACATTCTACTGCTAGTCTATAAAAAACATATTAATACGTATCTCGCACTCTACTACCAGTCAACGTAAAACGTATAAATACGTTTCCCGCATACAATGTATTAAATATTTGTTCTTTTGTGTCTGACTTATTTGGCATAATGTGCTGAGGGTTCATCCATGTTGTGCATGTATCAGAATTTCTCTTTTTCTTCCCTTTATTTTCAAATTGTTCAGCTTTTTAATCATCCTATTTATTCTTTGAATCACTCTTTTTACTGAAGATTAGTTTTTGGAAGCAGTTGATTTTTCTTTTTAATTTGAACAGATGGTTTTCTTGGCTTGTTAGGCATCCTTTAACCTATTGATTCATTCCATGACCCTTTTCATGAGTATATTCTTGAAAGATTCTTTGAGATATGTCACAGGTGGTTAAATTGCTATAAATTTTTTATTGACTATATTTAGTGTTGGCACTTGGTTTATATTTTGCCTGGGTTTAAAATTGCAGGTTTTATTAGTAATATATTTAGCTGAGATTGAGAGTAATGCCTTGAAAGAATGGTTTCAGAAAATGACTTACTTTCTCCAGATATCAAGGTGTCTTTCTCTTTTAAAACTGGATGATAATCTATTGTATGTAGGCATCACACTGTGTTTATCCATTCAACAACTAATGCACAGTAGGGTTCTTTCCACCTTTGTCTATTTTGAATAATGCTACTGTGAAAATAAGTATTCAAAGATTTGTTTGACTTTCTGCTTTTAATTCTTTTGGTTATAATATGTGAAGTTCAATTACTGGATCATGGTAATTCTGTGTTAGGAACTATATTTTTTTTTTTCTTGAACTGTCATCCTGTTTTCCCAAATCAGCAGGCCTCCAATTTTTCTGTATCCTCATCACCACCGGTGAAGTAACATTGGTTTATAACATTACATAGTTTCCAGGTGTACAACATTATAAACCAACATGTGTATATATACTACATTATGTTCACTAAAAGTTCAGTTTCCATTCTTTACCGTACAAATGACTCCTTTCATCCTTGACTGTTTTTTGTTTTTGCAAAGTATTTTTTTTAAAAGATTTATTTATTTATGCATACAAGCTGGGGTACAGGCCAGAGGCATGAGGCGGCGAGAGGGTTCACCAGAGACAGAGTGGAGAGCAGAATAGGCAGATTGAGGGAAATACACTGTTGAGGGGAGCAGTGGGCGAGGCAGGAGAGGTCTGCCTCGCCATGTGGGAATATCCCCGGCTGGGGGTTGAACTTGTGTCACCACTGCCCACAGCTCCACATTGCAGTGCTTAACTGCTGCACCACCAGGGAGGCCCCACCCTTGACCCTTTTTACCCCTTCCCTCCCAGTAGCCACTATTTTTTTCTTGTAGTCTAAAATTTTATTTTTGTTTGTTAGTTTTTTTTCTTTATCTTCCATGTATGAGTGAAAATATTGGACATTTTTATGGCTTCTTTGGTGAGATGTCTGCCTATTCTTTGCTTCATTTTTCTGGTTGTTTTTTAATACTCTTCTTTATTACAAAATATAATTCTAAAATTTTTAGTGTTTTTTCTTCTACCTCTTCTTTGTAAACTAATTATTAGAATATGAAATGGATGTATCAGACAATCTTGTATTTACTTCTGATTGTTTTAATTTCATAGAGTAATTCTGATGAAGATAAAGAAGAAGAAGAAGAAGAAGAGGAAGAGGAGGAAGAAGATGAAAATGATGATTCCAAGTCTCCTGGAAAAGGCAGAAAGAAAATTCGAAAGATACTTAAGGATGATAAATTAAGAACAGAAACACAAAATGCTCTTAAGGAAGAAGAAGAGAGGCGGAAACGTATTGCTGAGAGGGAGCGGGAACGAGAGAAATTGAGAGAGGTAAACTGATTTTTATTTACAGTTTTTAAATATATGGCTTTTGTAGATTCATAGTGAATTTCTATTTACAGGTGCTTTTCCTTACTAGTAGCCTAAAAATTGTCATTGGATTTTCCTTGCTTCAGTAGCACATATACTAAAATTGGAGTGGTACAGAGGTTATCATGTCCACTGTGCAAGTATAACATGCCAATTTGTGAAGCATTTCATATAAAAGAAATCTTGAAAGATTACCAAAGTGATTGTGTTTTATCTAGGGTAGAAAGAAATGTATAAAAGTTTTACTTAAATCCTTAAGTACTTAAATATTTTAATAAACTTTTTGTTGTGAAAGCTTTCAAGAACATATACTGGTGGTGGGGATATTATTATTAATCTCTATGTACCCATTGTCTAGCTTCAGCAGTTACTAACACATGTCCTGTGTTATTTTTTGATCTATTCTCTTAATATTTATATTATTTTGGAGGAGTCTCAAATCATATTATTCCATCTATATGTAGTTCAGAATATTTTGTGAAAAGAGAACTATTAAAAATTACTGTGGTGCCATTACCAACAATAATTCCATAATATCATCCAATGTCTAGTTAGTATTAAAAATGTTTTCTTTCTCTTCACATAGCTGTGGTTTTTAAAAATCATTGGTGTAAATCAGGATCCCAAGAAGGCCTGAGTACATGTTATATGTGATATTTGGATTCTGTGTCTCTTAAGTCTGTTTAAATCCCTTTTTATTTTATAAATCCTGTTTTTTTTTAAATCCTGTTTTCCTTTTTTGTTTTTTAAAAAGATTTATTCATTTATGCATACAGGATCTGGGGTATAGGCCAGAAGTGGGGGGTGGTGAGAGGATTTACCAGAGACACAGTGGGGAGCAAAACAGGCAGATCTACTGAAATACACTGCTGAGGGGAGCAGCAGGCGAGACAGGAGAGGTCTGCTGTACCATGTGGGAAGCTCCCTGACCGGGGATCGAGCTAGTGCTTCAGTGGCTGCGGATAGCTTCATAGTGCTGATACTTAACCTGTTGCATCACCAGGGAGGCCCTTTCTTTCTTTCTTTTTTCTTAAGATTTATTTATTTATTTATACAAGCTGGGGTACAGGCCAGAGGCGTGGGGCGGGGAGAGGGTTCACCAGACACAGAGCCGGGAGCACGATTGACAGAAGTATTGCTGAGGGGAGCAGCGGGCAAGGCAGGAGAGGTCTGCCGAGCCATGTGGGAATCTCCCCTGCCTGGCGTCCAACTCGCATTGCCCCACAGCTCCACAGCGCAGTGCTTAACCGTTGTGCCACCAGGGAGTCCCCTTTTATTTCTTTCTTATAGAATATTTGCTTAAGAAACCAGACTATTTGTGTAGAATATACTATATTCTGAACTTTGCTGGTTTCGTCCCTGTGATGTATTTACATTGACTCTAGTATGTCCTATAAACATCGTTGGATATAGAAGCTTGATCAGATACAGATTCAGTTCTTATTTTGGCAAAAGTGCTCATGAGTTTTAATATATATTTCCTCTTGCATATTAGAGATACTTTAGGTTTAGTTGTATCTTTTTGTGATGTTGATTAGTTTTACTTAAAAATTAAAACAAATAGCATTACGTAAATAGATACTAAAATTCTATAGTTATTTTCTGACTTTGATCTGTATTAGTATGTTTGCATGTACTTCCCATAATTTTAATTACTGTATATAATAATGCTGTATTTTCCTCTCATTTAAGATAAATGTGTATTAACATATTCCATGTCTTTTTATTTGAGTTATCATATTTCCTAATTAATTTTTTAATTCATTAAATTTAATGTGTGCTTTGGTAGAATGAAATATTTACCTTAAGGCTAGTTTGAAAAATCACCATCTTCTGTTCTATTCAGACTGCTCAGGGGTAGGTAATGACTTTTAGTTCTTTTAGCTGTTCTTTGCTTTTAATGGTATGTTTGTGTTGAATATGCTTATAAAATAATTTTTTCATTTCTTAGTTTTAGACATTACCATTATTATATCAACATTTTTAATTTAACACTCTTATTAAACTACCCACTAAAGCCAGTTTCCTCTTCCCAGTCTCTCAGTATCAGTTTATCACACTTAAGGTTAAATCATCAGTATTCACGTAACTATAGCTATGTAAATATTCACAGCAGAGCTGCATGGTGTATATTACATCTGCGAATCCCCCCTTCCCCCCTGTGAGTATATACACATAGTATATAATGATTACATTTCTTTGTTATAAATGTCTTGTTTATTTTTTCTGTGGATAATAATGTTTTGGGGTTTTTCTTTTGTTTTCTACATACCTTTGTCATTCATTTCCCCTCTTTCCATGAAATCCTAAAATTCCTCAATAAATGAAAACACATCAAGTAATCTGATCAGTTCCATTTTATTCTTTGAATTGTCATTGCTTGAACCTTGTTTTGCTGCTCCAGTCTAACCTATTTTATCTCATTTTACTATTTTGCAAATCCCTTTGTCTTTATCATTTTCTGGATCACTTATCCCCTGGATCCTTATTTACCCATGCATCTTGTTTCCAAGAATTTTTGAAGAGCAATATTAATTATTGACTTAGTGAATGAATTTGGCAGTATGATAGAGATGACTGTACCTTCAATAAACTTCTTTTTTTTAATATTTATTTATTTATACATACAAGCTGGGGTACAGGCCAGAGGCGTGGGGCGGCGAGAGGGTTCACCAGAGACAGAGTGGGGAGCAGAACAGGCAGATCAGAAATCCACTGCTGAGGGGAGCAGCGGGCGAGGCAGGAGAGGTCTGCCACACCATGTGGGACTCTCCCCGGCTGAGCATTGAACTCGCATCGCTGCTGCCGCCAACAGCTCCATAGCGCAGCGCTCAACCGCTGCGCCACCTGGGAGGCCCACCTTCAATAAACTTCTAACCAATTCTCCTGCTTTTACTCCACACTTCTCCCTATTTGTATTAATTGATGCCTCTTTGTCCTGACCTTTCTAAAAAAATATAAAATATGATATTTCTTGTAGGCTTTCTTTTCTATAGGTGCTTGTGTTTTACCTTTTTCTGTTGTGTTGTGTAATTTTACACTTGTCCTTATGCCTTTAGCTTCATAATTTTGTTGACATGTCATTACTGCTAGGATCTTCTTTCTCCTTTTGTAGTTGTGGGATTTTAACTGTTTTGTTCTCTCACGTTACTGTAATGAAGAAGTATGTTCAATTCACCATTTTTAGCTACTGGCAATGGTTCAGCTTAAGTAAACTATTCCTGAGAAATTTAAATAGTTTTATATAGCCACCAGTTATGTATGGTATATTTCCCATGTGAATTTTATGATCCAAGAAATTTGTTAAAAGTGTATTTCCGTGTAGCCATCATCAGAATTAGAATGTATCAGACTTTCATCAACATTTCCCGGTCAGGTCTCAACACTATGTTCCTAGCTGCAGGAAATCACTGATCCACTTTTTATCACTATGGATTTTGTCTTTTTCAAATTTTAATGTGAATGAAAATATACAGTATTTTTTTTGTAAGCCTTCTTTCTCAAGGTGGTAATTTTGAGATATTTCCAGGTTTGTGTTTAATGGGTAATTGTTTTTGGTTAAGTACTATTCCATTATATGAATAGACCATAATTTGTGTATCTATTCACATGTTGATGGACATTTGGGATATTTTTGGCTATGAATCATGTTAAAGATATTTGTGTATAGGTCTGTGCATGTTCATTTCTTTTGGAAATGTGTTACTGGGTCATATAATATTTGTTCATTGCTGATATACAGATGAGCTATTACTTCTATATATTTTGTTTATCCTGCAGCCTTGCGATGATCCCTTATTGATGTCAGGGTTTTTTTTTTGTTAATTCTTTTGTATTTCTACATATAAGATCATTTCATCTGTGAACAAAGACAGTTCTTTTTTCTTTCCCAATCTGTATACCTTTTATTTCCTTTTCTTACCTTACTGCATTAGCTAGAATTTCCAGTATGATCGTGAAAAGAAGTAGTGAGGAGGGACATCCTTACCTTGTACTTGATCTTAGTGGGAAAGCCTTTAGTTTCACATCGTCAGTATGATGTTAGCTGTCTTTATTAAGTTGAGGAAGTTCCCCTTTATTCCTAGTTTACTGAGAAATATTCATATATCATGAATATGTATTGTATCTTTGTCAGATTGTTCATCTCTATTAATATGATCATGTGAGTTTTTTTTAGAAATCTGTTGCTATAGTGGTTTTCAAATACTGGGCCATCCTTCCATACCTCTGAAAAAGGCTACTTGGTAATGGTGTATAATTATTTTTATACATTCTTGGATTTTATTTGCTGTCATTTTGTTGAGGATTTTGCTTCAGTGGTCATAAGAGCTATCAGTCTGTAGTTTTTCATTTATTTTGATATTTTTCTCTGGTTTTGCTATTATGGTAATGCCAACCTTGTAGATTGAGTTTGAAGTATTCCTTCTGCTTTATTTTAAGAAAGAGATTGTAGAGAATTGGTATAATTTCTTTCTTAAATGTTGGTAGACTTTAACAGTAAAGCTATGTAGATATTATGTTTTTTGTTTGGTTTTGTTTTAGTGACTATTTTGTGTATACTAGATACTTTGCATTCATTACCTTATTTAACCTCCATAACAACCCTGTGAGTGCTATTTATAATCTTTAGTAATTTGCAAATGGAGAGGCTAAGTATCTTGTTGAAATGGAGTTCAATTCTAAACGGCCTGTGCTGTTTCTTTTATACCCATTGTTTCTTAGTATTTGTATATTATTTATCATTTTATGTAAGTGCAGTATAGTAGGTAATTTATTATAAATTTTGACTTATTATTTTTACATGTGATAATTGTACTGTAGTTATGGCTTTAGAAAGTGTCATTTTAAAGAGAGAGTCTAAAAACATTTACAGATAAAATTACATGGTCTTTTGGATTTGCTTCAAAATCATTTGTGGAATCTGAAAAGTTGGGGAATAGGTTGGAAGCCATCAATGAAACAAAACTGGCCATATGTTGATAATTTTTGAAGCTGAATAATGGGTAACAGCACTCAGTGTACTATTGTGTCTACTTTTGTTTGTGTTTGAAAATATAATGAATGCTAAATAACCCATTTATTCCTAAAGTTCTAAAAAAGAAAAATAGTGACTAAAATTTTATTCTAATTTTCAAGTCATGAGTCTTAATTGATTGTCATAGAGCCAAAAGCTGTTAATACAGGTGTTTCCTTTATTTAATTAGTATTGTGTAGTGGTTAAGAGAATGAATTCTGGAGTCCAGCCTTGTGGGTATAAATCTTAGTGTTGTAATACCTAGTAGTTGTATGTTCTAATATAAGTTATAAAACTTCTCTGTCCCTCAGTTTAGTTTGTTTGTAAAATGGAATACTTGCACCTACCATATACAGTTACAGAGTTCTTGAATATGCTTTGTAATGAATAGACATTGGGATAAGATAGCAAGAAATACACACATACTTGTGCACACAAATTTATGTTTGTTTTCTTTGAAATAAGGAATGTGAGATAATTGTTTCCCCTTTACAATTAGAAGGTATTTTATGTTTTTGTAATGCTTTTGAGCCTGTGGTTCTCAAATCAGTGTTTTATAAAAGTTTTTTTTTCCTTTCGTAACATATTTACAGTGTTTCTCAGTGGGAATTTTTGGCAGATTAGGTGGGACAGTTCTTGTTTGGGGCTGTCTTTCACATTGCAAAACATTTCTTTATGTTTACCTTCTCTTCTACCTACATTAAATAGCAGTCTTGACCCGTCATTGTGAGAACCATAAGTGCCCTTCCACATTTTGAAGTGTCCTTTAGAAGAAGAAGACTATAACTATCCCTGTTTGGGAGCCATGTGTCTATTCAAATTTTAATGGTGGTGCCATATAATAGTTTAGAACACTTCTTTTTTCACATCTCTACCTGTAGCATGTGTTGAGATATCCAGGATGAGAACCAATGAGCTAAGTAAAATTACTGACATTTCCACAATGATTAAAAAATATCTTGTGGAGGTTTTTGATTTTGGAAAATGTAAATCAGTGCTATGTCCTGGTCTTTTTTGAACCAAATTGTTAGAGATGTGTGGTGTGGAACTGGTAGTGTCTATAGCTTAGAAAATTTCCCTTGGTAAGACTAAATGCCATCGTTTCTTGAAAGGTTTCTGTGAGTTTAGCTATGTCTAATTCCTTCTTTTATAGGTGATAGAAATTGAAGATGCTTCACCCACCAAGTGTCCCATAACAACCAAGTTGGTTTTAGATGAAGATGAAGAAACCAAAGAACCTTTAGTACAGGTTCATAGAAATATGGTTATCAAATTGAAACCCCATCAAGTAGATGGTAAGAAACTGTTAGATGAATAAAACGTTTTTAGTAAAATTTTACTTATGTTTGTTCTCTCTGTGCTTCATGCTCTGCCAAGCTCTAGAGATACATTGGTGAGTAAAATAAATATGATACCTGCCCTTATGAATTGCATAAGCAAATGAGGAAGAACAACAAATAGAGTAATTGCAAATATAATGAATGTTATAAAAGTTGAAGTAAGTGCTATTTACAAATTGGTATATATAGCAAATGGATTTCACTTAGTTTGTAGTTGTTGACTAAAGCCAGCTGTGCATTGGGCATAGACTTGGCTAAAAGCCTACTTCAGAAAATGCTATTTAAATATTTTTAGGTATGCTTGTTAATAATACTCCTACATTGCTATTAGAAAGTTACCAAATTATTACTATCCTTTGCTTTCTTACAGTGGAATCAGTAAGTTAGTTTTGAGTGTGTATATGAGTGTATTTATTAAGGAAATTCTACAATTCTTATTCCTAAGGTAGTAAGCCCCTTTTGTTGTTTAGTCTTAATTGCTGAATAAAGGGAGAAATAATAAATTATATCCTGGACTGTTTTCCTGATTGACTTAATAAACCCTAAGTATATTTTATAGGAATCAGTTCCCTCTTTGGACCATTCCAGGGTATGAAGAAGATCTGCAAAGATAGCTAAGATTAGGTGAATGAAGGAAAGTCACCCTATTGTGTGTTTATGTTCATTTTTTTTCCTAGTTAACTCTAGCAGGGGAAGTGGGGGAGATCTCATTTGTATTTAAGAGATTCTTTAGAGTTGTAATATAAAAAATTATTTTGTAGAAGTTTTGGCTATGTTTTTGATACATTTATTTTTTAAAAGATTTATTTATGCATAAAAGAACTGGGGTGTAGGTCATAGGTGGGGGGGGGTGAGAGGATTCACCAGAGACAGAGTCAGAAGCAGATCGACTGAAATACACTGCTGAGGGGAGCAGCAGGCGAGACAAGAGAGATCTACTGTCCCATGTGGGAATCTCCCTGGCCGGGGATCGGCACTCTTGTGCTGTAGTGGCTGCAGATTGCTTCATAGTGCTGTGACTTAACCCCTTGCGCCACCAGGGAGGCCCCCATTTTTGATATATTTATGAGGGAAGTTTTTTTCTTTAACTTGGGCCTGTAATTTGAACTTCATGAAGCTGTCATTTTTAGGTGTTCAGTTTATGTGGGATTGCTGCTGTGAGTCTGTAAAAAAAACAAAGAAGTCTCCAGGTTCAGGATGCATTCTCGCACACTGCATGGGCCTTGGTAAGACTTTACAGGTAAGAACTAAAAAAATGAAGATTTTTCTGCTCTTATTAGTTCAAGCATATTTATTGTATTTATTTCATAGGCACAGTTGTACAGGCTGGAGATGAAGCAGTATACAATTTTTTTAAAGATTTATTTATATAAGAGCTGGGGTGTAGGCCAGAGGTGTGGGGGTGTGAGAGGATTCACCACCCTGTGGGAAGCAGAATAGGTGTATTGGCTGAAAACACACTATTGGAGGGGAGCAGAGGGCAAGACTGGAGAGGTCTGCTGCCCCATGTGGGTTAGCCCCCTGACTGGGGATCGAACTTGTGCTGTAGTGACTGCTGAGAGCTTCATACTGCTGAGACTTAACCCCTTGCGCCCCCAGGGAGGCCCCATTATACAAGAATTTAAAGACTCTTTTCTCAAGAAGATTATACTGTAGTGAGGGAGAGAGAATTTAGTAAAATAAAGTACTTTCAGATAATAAGTGTTAACAGAGAATAGAGACAGACAGCTTTTTTTTTTTAATGAGATGATGTTTGAGGAGAAATCCTAATGAAATGAAAGAAAATGGTTATGACATAGCCAGTAAAAACTGCAAGGATTGTGAGGTGGAAATGAACTTTCTTTATAAATTTTTAGCAGTCTGTGATCCTATAGTAATGAAAATGTATTTTTCACTATTAAAATTACTGCATTTTTGAATGGCGGAAATTTTAGCAGAAATGTGAAATTAGTGAATATATTTGTAATTTTAAGCCATAAGGTAATTATTATAGATATGTAAGAACACTTTAATATGGAAAAGTTACACAGTTCTCTTATACATGGGTAATGGTATCTTCTAGGGGTTTTAGGGACATTCTCTAGAAAGCAGGGATTTAGTAACTAATGTATTAATTTCTTAAATTGATATTTTTCATATTTATCATAAAATCATGGAGCTTCAGAGTTGGAAGGAGCATTTACATCATCTAGTTGAACTCCCTATTTTTACTTAACGTATACTTTTTTCTGTATTTAGCCTACCTTGGAGATGATGACTTCATTGGTTGCTTTATTATTTTAGCAAAAAACCAAAACGTAAACCACACAACCTTTAAATGATAAAATAGTTCAATTTGTTATTGTTTTAGCAAATATTTAAATGAAGATGACAGCTTAATTTGTTTTCTTGTAGGTGGTAAGTTTTCTTCATACAGTTCTTTTGTGTGACAAATTGGATTTCAGCACAGCTTTAGTGGTTTGTCCTCTTAATACTGCTTTGAATTGGATGAATGAATTTGAGAAGTGGCAAGAGGGATTAAACGATGATGAGAAGCTTGAGGTATCATTTTAAGTATTTTCTGTCACTAAAATAATTATGAGATTCATATAGTAAAAAAGATTTTTAATTACCAGTGATGCATATTTCCATGGAATTGCTTAAGTGTCACATATTCCCAATAGATATTTTTAAAAAGTCTTTATTTCTCCACAAAAGGTCTCTGAATTGGCAACGGTGAAACGTCCCCAGGAGAGAAGCTACATGCTACAGAGGTGGCAAGAAGATGGTGGTGTTATGATCATAGGCTATGAGATGTACAGAAATCTTGCTCAAGGAAGGAATGTGAAGAGTCGGAAACTTAAAGAAATATTTAATAAAGCTTTGGTTGATCCAGGTAAGATATTAACAGGCACTGAGATAAAGAAGGACGTTGAATTAAAAAATATATACTCATATTTTATTTAACAAATACTAATTGAGCAGCTATTACGTACTTAATTTTTGTTTTATTCTTCAGATTTTTGCCTTTTGGTTTCTTAGTATAATTTCATTAAGGTAAAATCTCCATTAATGTTGCTGGTTGTGCAGAATTCACTTGCTGAGTTTGGAAGTATTTGAGGTTGACAGGGGAGACCTTGTAAAGAAAAATGTATCATGTACCTGTGTAACAATTGCAGATTCTTCCAACTGTCTGAATATTTGTTGGTAACAGTAGCTCTCTCCGTACTCTGAAAATGTATATATTTTCCCCAACTTTTTGTCACTAGAATTGCTGCATGTTTTTTTCTTCTGTCTTTTAAGGGATCATCACTATGGAAGGTTAATATTTGTAGTACCGTTGGTCCTGTAAATTCAAATATTTGATTTTTATTTGCCACTTGGGAAATCAACAAATTGTATTATCTGTTAATTAATTATTGATTATTTGTATCTATAGTTTTTTTACCATTTCAAACTTTCTTGTCATGTCTTAGAAATTCTTATTTTCATTGCTAAAAGAGCAGTTTTCTTTAAAATTCATGGCTTTGACTTTTTTATTTTTAAATTTTTATTTTTTTCCATTTTTATTGAGACTGACAAAATTACAAGATAATTAACATGTGCAATGTGAGCATTTGATGTATTTATGTACTGTGAAAGGAGGCTCCCTTTCTTCCATTTACCTGTCATCACCCTTACACATTTACCTTTTTAAAAAATTTAAATTACATAATAGTGTGTTATCAACTATAGTGACCATATTATACATTAAATCCTTAGACCTTGTTTAATTTATATTTGAAAGTTTTAGCCTTTTGCCTCTTTTTAAAGACAATGATGTTCTAAGTGAAATAAGTGGGAATGAGAAAGGCAGGTACTGGATGATTTCATTCATGTGGAGTATAGAGAAACAAAACAAAGGAACTGACAAAACTAAACCAAAACAAGCCCTACCAAATTGAGGTCACTAAAAGGAGGAAGGTGGGTGGAGGTTGGAACAAAGTGGGGAGGGTACCTAGTGGTCTGTGGTAAAGTACTCTGGGTGCTTTGGTGTGTTGTAGTGACATACATCTGAGATGTGAACCTATTTTCCTAAATGATATACATTGTTGTAAACTAATGTTACTACAATTAAAACAGAAGAATTTACAAACAAAAAATTTAAATAAAGATCTAATTAATATCTATCAAAATAATTTTACCATTATAAGTCTAAGTTCTAATAATACATTAGTTTTTTTCCCCATGATTAAAATAGCTGTCTAAAAATCTTGTGTTTTATTACCAGAGAACTATAAACTATTAAATAGTCTTGGAGCATAATTTTTCACATAGGTTCCTTGAGCAGTTTAAAACAGTTTCAGATGCTTAATTTGTTGATATATTAATAAAGAAATAAAAGAAATTAAAACTCCTAACATGAAGACTAACATTTAGTAGATCGTTTAGTGATGTTTAAAAAGTCTTTTATTTTGGAATACATTTTGGCTTATAGAAGAGTTGAAATATAGTACAGAAAACTCTTCTTTACCCTGCACCCATATCATATTGCTATAGCATTTCTATCAAAACTAATAAATTGATACACTATTGGCATATTAATAAAAAAACTTCAGGGTGTTTTGAATTTCACCAGGTTTTCCTCAATGTCAACATTTTGCTTCAGGATCCAATCCAGGATACCACATTGCATTCAATTTTTATGCAATGCTATAGCCCCTGGTCTGTGATCGTTTCTTCATCTTTAATTTTCATTATCTTAATCAGTCTTGAGGAGGACTATTCAAGTATTCTATAGAATATTTACTAATCTGTATTGTTCTTGTGATTAGACTGCAATTATAGGTTTTTGAAATATAGTAGTGGTAAATTACCTTTCTTATCATATATTGGGTGTTTAGTAGATCCATATTGACAACACTGGCATTATTAATGTTAATTGTTTATTTATGGCAGTGTTTGCCAGATTTTTCTGCATCTAGTTTCATCTAAATCTAGTCCATCTGGTAGGGGGAGGGCAGAAAGTAAGTTCCATTCTGTCATGGTCATTACACGTAAATTGGAATTTTTCTTTAAGAAAGATTTTTATTCTATTGTACTCATTAGTTAAGTAGCCATTGATTTATATCAGTGTAGGTAGACTATTTTAAGCTATTATATAAAAACCGTTTTTAGATTTTATGCTATCTTAAAACTTAACACTGTTACTGATTTGTTGTTCAGATGGTTCATTTTTGCCATTTGGAACTTTTCTAGGTTGGTTCTGATGTCTCTGGTATTTCATCCTTTTGAGTTCTTTCTTTTTTTTTTGAGGACTTCATTACTTTCTGGTTAACAAATGCTCTAGGCTCATATTATATTATATTGCACCAGAATCAGCCATATCAACAAGGAGTCATGGTGGCTCTTATTGAAAAATGGTGTTCACGAATCAAGGTTTGAGCACTGGATGTGTTTGTTGCTGCAGAAGTGACTTTTCTTCTGTAGAAGACAGAACTAGGTGATACGTGTTCGTGTAAAAATCCATGTATACACACAAATCTATCCATGCAGGTGTGTATGTATGTGTGTATGTGTGTGTGTGTATAAAAGCTTGATTTCATAATATCTTTAACTCAAATTCAGTGTCATAGGGTTGATTTTAGTGTTCATTTTTTCCCCTGCTAATGTTACTTACTTTTTTAACAGTGATAATCCTGACTCCCACCATTCATTTATGAATTTGTTCAGTCTCATTGTACATGTAAAATAGCTAGATAATTGTTGTGTGGGGCAAGGGTAAGAACAAGGAGGGAAGGAAGCATTATAGACTGGTGGGGAACTATGGGTGATTTGGTGGTATGTGCACTACAGTGGTGATACCTGATGGGGAAAACCTAATTTAAAAAATCAATAAATTTATTAAAAATAAAAAGGAATTATTAACCTGAACTCCGCTGACAGACAAATTTACTAACTTTGTTGATGTATCCCGGCTTTTGTCCATAGCTTTATAATTTTCCAGATAAAGCATCATTTTCTAAAGTTACGTAGGTAATTTCCTTTATTTTGTTCATATATGTTAAAGTTGATTTTGTATGATGTAGAGTTTATTGGGTTTTGAGAAATGAATAGTGTCATCTATGTATAACGTCATTACTATAAATGGTTTTCTGGGTTTATTTCATAAACAATTTATTTAAATTGTAGTAAGCTTTTATTCATTGTGGTAACCTGAGTGGTAGTTACATTTTTTCCACATATTAACCTAATGACAAGTTACATTAGGCTAAGATACATATAAAATTTATCATTTAACCATTTAAAAGTATACAATTCAGTGGCATTTAGTATATACTATGTTGGACAGCCATCACAGATATCCCACTGGATATACAAATATTTCTTTCACTTCAGAAAGAAGCCCTGCACTCATTAGTGATTGTTTCAAAAGGTCCCCTGTTGCTACACCCTGAAAAACATCAGTCTACACTTTGTCTCGGTGGGTTTGCCTCTTCTGGACATTTTAAAAGAATGGAATCACACACTATCTGGCTTCTGTTACTTATCAGATTTTCTCAGGGTTATCCACGTTGTAGCATATATCTACTTTTACTTATCTCCACACACACACAAACACAATTAATTGACATTAATTCTTGGGTGAACAGTAAGATAAACCTGATTATGTAATTATATAAAACAATGACTTTCATCATATATTTAAATCATTTCAGTCAGGGTTTGATTTTTTGTTGTTTTTTTAATGGAAGTGACATTAGCTTACATCATTTTCTGTATTTTAAAGGTATAGGATCTCCCCATTCAGTTGTTACTACCCCATACCCACCAACAAAGCACCCACAGTGCATTGTGCTCCCTCCTTACTTTCTTCTTGTCCCTCCCCTTTACCTCTTCTTTTGTTAGCCCCAGTTCTGTAGTCAGGTGGTTAGGATTTTTTGTTAGATTGTCTGTATCTGACCCTTTATTTTGTTTCTCAAGATTCCACATGACACCATCAAGTATTTGTCTTTTTCCTTCTGACTTCTTTTAGTTTAACCCCCTCCAGTTCCATCCATATTGTATCAAATGGCTTGAGTTTATTTTTTTTATTACTGAGTAGTAATCCATTGTGTATATTTACCAGAACTTCCTAATCCACTCATCTGTATTTTGGCACTTCGGTTGTTTCCATAGCTTGGCTATTGTAGATTTCTTTTTTTTTTTTACATACAAGCTGGAGTACAGGCCAGAGGCGTGGGGCGGCGAGAGGGTTCACCAGAGACAGAGTGGGGAGCAGAACAGGCAGATCAGAAGTACACTGCTGAGGGGAGCAGCGGGCGAGGCAGGAGAGGTCTGCCCCACCATGTGGGATTCTCCCCGGCCGGGCGTCGAACTCCCGTCGCCGCTGCCAACAGCTCCACAGCGCAGCGCTTAACCGCCGCGCCACCGGGGAGGCCCTTGGCTATTGTAAATAGTGCTGTAGTGAACATGGGAGTGCATATGTCCCTTCAAATTAGTATATTTGTATTCTTCAGATAGATACTTAAGAGTGGAATTGTTGCATCATATGGTAGATCTGCTTTTAATCTTTTGAGACACCTCCATATGTTTTCCATAGGAACTGAACCAGTCTACATTCCCACCAAAAGTATAAGCGGGTTCTTTTTACTCTACAGCCTTGCCAGTGCTTGTTTTTTCTGGTCATTTTGAGTTGGGCTATTCTTACAGGTGTGAGCAGGTATATCATTATGGTTTGATTTGCATTTCCCTGACAATGATTGATGAGCATTTTTTCATGGGCCTGTCTTTTTTTTTTTTTTTTTGAGAAGTGTCTTTGTCTATTCCACCTACTTTTTGGTTGTGTTGTTTGTTTTCTTTTTGTTGAGTTTTAAGAGTTCTTTTTAGATCTTGGATATCAGCCCCTTGTCAGATGTGTGGTGTCTACAGATTTTCTGTCATTCAATAGGGTGTCTGTTTTAGTGACTATTTCTTTTGCTGTGCAGAACCTTTTTGAGTTTGATGTAGTCTCAAGTGTTTATATTTTCTTTTGTTTTCCTTGGTGTTGGAGAAGAATGCACAGACATCTCTGAAACTGATGTTGTGGAGTGTTTTGCCTGTGTTTTCTTCTATGTATTTTATGGTTTCAGGTCTTCCATCCATTTTGAGTTGATTTTTGTGTATGGTGTGAGATAGTGGTCTCGTTTCTTTCTTTTCCATGCAACTATCTGGTTTTGCCAACACCATATAGTGAAGAGACTTTCCTTGATTCATTGTATATTCATGACTTCTTTCTTGCAGCTTATCCATGTAGGTGTGGTTTTATTACTAAGCTGGAAATTCTGTTTCATGTGTATGTGTCTGTTTTTTCCAGTACCTTATTCTTTTGGTTATTTTAACTATGTAATACAGTTTGAAGTCTGGCAGTGTGATATCACTACTCCTTCTCTTTTTGTCAGGATTGTTTGCCTACTGTGGGTCTTTTGTGGTTCCATGTACATTTTAGCAAGATTGTTTGATATTGAAGAATATGCTAATATTCTTCAAGAATGCCATGAAGACTTCAACAGGGATTGTATTGGATCTATATATTGCTTTGGGTAGGATGGCCTTTTTGACAACTTTAATTCTTCCAGTCTTTGAGCTGGGGTTATCTTTCCATTTCTTTGTATCCCTCTGTTTCTTTCAACAGTGTCTTAACAGTTTTCTTTGTATATGTTCTTCATCTCCTTTGGTAACTTTACTCATAGATACTTTAATTTGTTTTAATGCCATTGCAAGTGGGATTTTAAAAAATTTCCTTTAGCTCATTGTTTGCATACATGAAGGCAACTGATTTTTGTGTATTGATTTTGTAGCCTGCTGCTTTGCTGAACTATTTTGTTGTTTCAGTTAGCTTTTTAGTGGACTCTTTAGCGTTCTTTATGCACATTATTACATCATCTGCAAGTAATAATAGCTTTACTTCTTTCCATGTTTGGATTCCTTTTATAGCCTCCTTTTGCATAATTATTCTTGACTAGGACTTCCAGTGCTATGTTGAATGGTATGGGTGAAAGTGAACATCCTTGTCTTGTACCAAATCTTAGTGGAAAAACTTCCAGATTTTCACCATTGGGATTGATATTAGCTGTAGATTTGTCATATATAGCCTTTGTTATTTATTGACCTATGTTCTATCCCCAGTTGTTTGAGAATTCTCATTATAAATATATGTTGACTCTTATCAAATGATTTTCTAGTATCAATTGATTTGTTTTTTTTAACCTTTCCTTTTATAGATGTGGTGAATTACCCTGATTGATTTTCTGATGTTGAACCATTCTTATGTCCCACTTGGTCATGGTGTATGATTTTTTTAATGCATTGTTGAATTCGGGTTGTTAAAATTTTGTTGAGCATTTTTGCATCTATGTTTATTAGAAAGATTGGTCTGTAGTTTTTTTTTTTTGTGTTGTCTTTGTCTGTTTTTGGTATTAGGATAATGTTAGCCTTGTAAAATGTTTTAGGAAGTATTTCTTCTTTTTCAGTTATATGAATTTTTTGAATTTCAGAGGGATAGTTATTATCTCCATCTTTGAAGGTAACATAGAACTCATTATGAAACAATCTGTTCCTAGACTTTTAGGTTTTTTTAAGGGAGACTTTCTATCACTATTTCAAGTTTCCTTCCTTGTAATTGGCATGTTCAGGTTTTTTATTTCTTCCATATTCAGTCTTGGATGTTTGGGTATTTATAAAAATTTGTCTATATCTTCTATGCTTGTCAACTTATTGGTGTGTAATAATCTTTCATAATCTACTGAATATCTGAGATGTCTGTGGTAACTTGCTGTTTCATTTCTGATCCTGTTTGAGTTTTCTCCCTTTTTTGCTAGCCTAGCTAGAGGTTTGTCTTTTTTTTTTTTTGAAGAACCAGCTTTTGCTTTAGTTACTCTTTTGAATTTCTATTTTAACCTTTTGATTTCTATTTACTTATGCTCTAATGTTTATTATTTCCTCCCTTCTACTGACTTTTGGTTTTGTTCATTTTTCTTTTTATAGTTCCTTAAGGTGAGAGATAAGATTATTTGTTTGAGCTCTTTTTTGTTTCATGCTGTGGGCCTATGGTGCCATATACTGCCCTCTTATCTAGTTCTGATTTTGCTATGTTCCCTAAGTTCTGGAATGTTGTGACCTCATCATCATATGTCTTGAGTTTTTTTTTATTTCTTCTTGATTTCCTCATTAACCCAATTCATTTAGTAGTATGTTGATTGGGTTCCATGTACTAAAGATTTTTCCTGCTTTTTCTGTGGTTGAGTTCTAGTTTGATACCATTGTGGCTCGAGAAGATACTTGGTATGAGTTCAGTATTCATTAATTTGTTGATACTTGTCTTGTGGGCAATCTTGGAGAGTGTCTCCTGTACTTTTGAAGATTGTATATTCAGCTTTATTGGGGTTCAGTGCTCTGTAAGTGTCTTTACACCCACATATCTAATTCTTTGTTTAAGGCTATTGGGTCCTTATTTATTTTATGTCTGGTTCATCTGTCCATTGATAAAAGTGGGCTTTACGAAGTTACCCACAACAAATATGTTTTTCCCAGTGCCTTATATGTATTTTTAATTACTTAGCTATTTTTATATATATATTACATTATTGTTTATTTTTTTACAGTGTTTGCTTTCTTTTCTTAGGTGTAGTCCCCAAAGAATTTCCGCCACCAGTTTACCTGAGTACCATCACCATAGTCCTTTGTGCTCTTGCTGCCCTCGTTTTGAGTCTTTTCCCTTCTCCTCCCCTGTAGAATGTCTCTGATTTATAGTTATCTGTTTACTTTTGTTGTGTTTTTTATTGTTATTTTTTTCTTTAATCCCTTATTTGGTTCCCCTATATTCCTCCTGTAAGTAAAACCATCTGATATTTTCCTTTCTCCTTCTGACTTACTTCACTGAGCATAAGCCCTTCTAGTTCCATCCATATTGCTACAAATGGCATTAGTTTATCTTTTTGATTGCTGAATTGTATTCTATTGTGTATATATATCACATCTTCTTGATCCAGTCATCTATTTTTGGCATTTAGGTTGTTTCCAAGTCTTTCCTATTATAAAGAAGGCTGCAGTAAACATAGGGGTGCAGGTATTCTTTTGAATTAATGTTTTTGTGTCCTTAGGGGTAGATCCCTAGGAGTGGACTTGCTGGGTCATATGGAAGCTCCATTGTTAGTAGTCTGAGGAACCTCCATACAGCTTTCCATAGTGGTTGTACCAGTTTGTATCTTACAGCAGTGTAAGAGGGTTCCTTTCCTCCACATCCTCACCAACATTTGTTGCCAGTTTTTTTAATATGTGCTGTTCTCACTGGTGTAAGGTGATTTTCATTTCCCTGATTATGAGGGATGTTGAACATTTTTCATATGCCTGTGGCCATTTGCAGTGCTTTATATATTCTGATGCTCCTTCATTTGGCTTTTATATATTGGTATTATGTCTTTCTGATTTTTTGTTCCCTTAATCATTGTATATTGTCTGTCCCTATCTTGTTGCTTTTTTAAGCTGGAAATGTATTTTTTTTAAAGATTTATTTTTTTTTATTTATACATACAAGCTGGGGTACAGGCCAGAGGCGTGGGGCGGCGAGAGGGTTCACCAGAGACAGAGTGGGGAGCAGAACAGGTAGATCAGAAATACACTGCTGAGGGGAGCAGCGGGCGAGGCAGGAGAGGTCTGCCACGCCATGTGGGATTCTCTCTGGCCGGGCGTCGAACTCACGTCGCCGCTGCCGACAGCTCCACAGCGCAGCGCTTAACCACTGCGCCACCGGGGAGGCCTTGGAAATGTATTTTAACTGATATAAATATGGATGTCTCTGCCTTTCTTTGGGTCACATTTGTGTGTAGTATTATTCTCCAGCCTTTTACTTTGAGACTGTTTATCTTTGGTGGCCAGTTGCATCTCCTGGAAAAATTGGACATTTTGCCATTATTAGATACCATTGCCATCTAACCTACCACTCTGTCTTTTGGTAGGTGTGTTTGGTCCATTTACATTCAAAGTGATTACTGAGATAAGAAGGTCTGATACTGCCATTGTGTTCTTAATTTTGCAGTTCTGTTCATTTCATTTAAGTTTTTTGTCAATGTTCTTCTCTTCAATTTAGATATGAGAGCTACTTTCAGCATTTCATGGTGGGAAGGTCTGTTGTTTGCAGTCTCCCTCAGCTTCTTTTTGTCTGAGAAGGCCTTTATTTTCCCACATATCTGAAGGAGAGAGTCCTGCAGAATAGAATATTGTTGTCTGGCAGTTTTTATCTTTATGTATATTGTTCATGTTGGTCCATTCTCACTTTGGCAGTAGTGTTTCCTCAGAGGTCAAATGTAAGCCTGATTGAGATTCCTTTATAGGTTATCTGCATCTTCACTCTAGCTAACTTCAATATTCTTTTTTTTTAATTTATGCATACAAGAACTGGGGTGTAGGCCAGAGGTGTCGGGGGCGGGGGGTTAATAGGATTCCCCAGACACAGAGTGGGGAGCAGAACAGGTGAATCTACTGAAATACACTGCTGAGGGGAGTAGCGGGTGAGACAGGAGAGATCTGCTGTGCCACGTTGGTCCCAGTGACTGATGATAGCTTGATAGCGCTGACTTTAACCCCTCCACCACCAGGGAGGCCCTCAATATTCTTTTTTTTGTCTTGAAATCACTATGTTTCTTTCATGTAGGTCTCATTTTGTTTATGTAACCTTGTGTTCTTTTAGTTTCATGAATATGTATGTTTAGTTCCTTTTCCAGGTTTGGAAAGTTTTCATCTTACTATTTACATAAGTCCTTTGTTCCCTTCTGTCTCTCTTCCCTTCTGGGATTTTTCCATTTTTCTTCTTCTACCTTTCATCATCGAGTTGTATAATTCTTGAAGTGTTACTTCATTTTTTTTCTTCATTTCTCTCTTCTTCCACCTGAATTTTTTGCTCATTATCATCTTCTTTGATCTTCCATTTGATCTATTTTACTTCCATAGTTTTTTTCCTGGGATTTTTACTGTACTTTTGAGGGTGTTTTTTTTTTTTACATCCTCCATATCCATTAGTTTCTTATTTTAAAATTTTATTTTCATCTTCTTTTCATTAATTTCTCAGGACATTCATTTGTTTTTCTGAATTTTCTTATATACATATTTCTTTGATCAGCTTTACTGCACTTTCTTCCATTTCTTTGAATTCATTTATCATGGCGAATTTGAATTTTGTATCTGATAGGAGGAAGAGATCTTCCATGTTTCGGAATCTTGATGTTTGTGTTCTGTAAACTTGTTCTTTCCGTGCTGTAGTATTGCCCTGAGGAGTCAGGTAGCCATTTTTTGTTCTCCTTACTACTTTTTAAATATTAAGGTTGCAGAATTTCCACTTTTCCAGTAGATGGTGCTGTAATGTTAGGGAGAGCTGATTTGTAGCTGGATCTTCAGTGAGTCAGGGAGGGTCCTGGAGGAGTCTATGTCTGTTGTGAGTCTGCTTTACATGGACTATGGTATTACCTGTGTCAGTCCTACTAGCCCTTCTTCTCTGTAGTCTATAGGCCATACCTTCAGTGCAGCCCTGGTGTGCTCTCACCTGCCTGTATCTGCTAGGTCTTGTATCTGCCTGCTCCCAAGGGAAAATGGATCTCTTGGGTTGCCACCCTTTGAGCTTTGCCTTCCTCTCTGGGCCCTCATCTGCTTGGCTCATCAATGTACTCACACCTGTCTCTTCCATGGCTAGATCCTTGGTGCTTAGATTTGCCCTCTTTTTGCTTAGGAGCAGACCATGATTTCTACCCATACCACTCCCCCTCCTACATTCACCTTCCTATTTTGTCCTATGTTAAATTTCTTCCATATCTCTTCTATTGCACTTGGTCATCAGTGCTCCCCAGTGACTGATGGGCTCTCTGATTTTCCCCACTTTGTAGGATCCTCAGAATGTAATGTGTACCTGAACATTGCATTTTATTCTACCTGTAGTAAATCAGATAACTTCCTCTGATGCCATCTTCCCAGTTGTATCTCCAGGTTTGAATTTTTGAGCAAGACAACTTTTCTTCTGGCCTCTCTAAATCTCTTTTCTTTAACTCTCCAGAGCTGCCATTCTCCTTGTAATTTCCCAAGTGTTTTCTAAGTATATTTACTTTCAAATCCTACCACTTCATTTATGTCATTGTTTGAGATTGAACTTTTCAAAAAATATATTTCCAATGTAATTAAAATTTACTCCTTATAAACCACTAAAGATTTGTAAACTTTTTTCATGTTTGAAAATCTTAAATACATCTCTATCTCAGTAAACAGTATATGAGTAACATTTAACTTTATTTTGGTGACTCAGGATTATGAGTATATTAACTTGATTTCTTTCTGCTTCTGTTGTCTCAGGTAGCCTTACCTAGGATAGGATTCCTTCTCTTTCCATTGCCATTCTAATAAACGGTTTGTTAAGTTAAAGAAATTATAAAAGCAATATGTATTCTTAAGCAAAATACAAACAAATAAAGGTATATATTGAAAAGTAAAAGTTACCTTCCTCCCTATCCCATTGTTGCTTATTGTAAATCCAGAAATTTTTTGTGCTTATACTCCTAGCACGTATCTTTGAAAACTTTTATTGACATATAATTGACACATAACAATGTAATGATTTTAGGTGTACAATATAATGATTTGATAGATTGATTCGTGTATATTGTGTTATGATCATGACAATGAATTTAGTTAACAATCATCAGTACATACAGTAGAAATATTCTTCTTTTGATGAGAATTTCTTTAAAGTCTACTCCCAGCAACTTTCAAATATATAATACAGTATTGTTAACCCTGGTTGCCCTGCTTTTTACTGCATCCCCAGAACTTACTTATCCTATAGCTGGAAGTTTGTAGTTTTTGACCATTTTCACCACATTTCAGCACCCCTTCATCCCCTACCAATCGGTTCTCTATTTCTATGAGCTTTTATAAAAAATATTCCACAGAAATGAGATCATACAGTATTTGTCTTTCTCTCTCTGACTTATTCTTTTGGCACAATGCCCTCTATGTCTGTCCATGTTATCACAGGTGGCAAAATTTTCTTCTTTCATGGCTGACATTGTGTGTCTATCACAGTTTCTTTATCTGTTCATCTGTTGATGGACACTTGAGATGCTTCCATATTTTGGCTCTTGTAAATAATACTGCAGTGATCATGGGAGTTACAGATATCTCTTTGAGATAATGGTTTTGTTTCTTTCAGATAGATAACCAGAAGTGGGTTGCTGGATCATATGGTAGTTCTATTTTAAAATTTTTGAGGACCCTTACAGTTTTTCAAAGTGGATATATTGATTTATATTTGTATCAGAGCACAAGGGTTACCTTTTCTCCATGTCCTCACCCAACACTTATTTCCTGTAGAGTTTTTTTTTTTATGGTAACCATTATAAAGGCAGGAGGTGATACCTCATTGTGATTTTGATTGCATTTCCATGATGATGCGTGATACTGATTACCTTTGTGTATCTCTTGACTATATTTTCTTTGGAGGAATATCTATTCAGATCCTCGGCCTATTTTAAAATAAGATTGTTTTAGAGTATGTATTTTATATTGTAATGTTTGGAGGTTCCCAAGGCCACTCTCTGGTTCAGTAATTCACCTTGACTCACAGGATTTAGAAAAGCGGTTATAGTAATTTCTTATTACACTGAAAGTATATAAATTAAATGAAAACTGAAAAAAGTATATAAGACAAGACCCAGGATGGTTTCAAACAAGATGTGTTAGTGAAATTGTGGTGTTAGCACTTATGTCTCTCAGCAATGATGTTTGATAACACACATGATACAGTATTGCCTACTGGATGTGTTCACTAGAGGCTAGGTGTCTAGAATGTGAGCTTGGTCATATAGACATGATTTGATCATTTATATAGGTGATCTTAGTCTCTAGTGGTCCAGAAGATGCCATGTACCTCAAAATTGCACCATAAATAACATTCTTAGCATACTTTTTGTTGTGTCACAAGCATCAAGGGAAACAATGATTTTCTTAACAGGCAGGAAATTCCGGGGGTTTAGATATTCTAGGAATTAGAGGCAAAGGCCAAGCTTTTATTTCACTACCTATGTATATACACAGATATAATTACCCTATTTGAGGTGGTTATTTAAATACAAATGGAATCATAATGTAGACTCTACAACTTTTTAAAAGTTTAATATATTTTGTATATCTTTCAAAGTTAGTACATAGAGATATACATCACTAATTCCATCATTAATTTCATTATGCATACTTTTATTAATTCCCTCTTACAAGGTTTTAGGTTGTTTCCAGTTTTCCAACATAACAAACTACACTGCAGAGAATATTGCTTTATGTATCTTTGAGTACTTGTAAAAATATATGTTTAGGATGAATTCCCAGAAATAGAAATATGGGTCAAAGGATGCACACATTATGCATTTTAACTGGTATTTTAAAATTTCCCCAAAAGTCTGATATTAATTTAACTCCATTTTACCACACTCTGATGAACACTGAATGTTAGGTGTAGAAATCATCTAAGTCACTTATGTAAAATACTACTTTTCTTTATAAAGAACTTTTTAGGACTCAGAATAGAAAATAGTCTTTGAATAGAAAGCTAGGTGCAGATGTTAAGTTTTAGAAGGTTTATTAATAATACATGTCTATTTTTGTAGCCCCATCTGAATGCTGAATACCATGCTGATGATTCATATTCAAGCAGTTCCTTTTGAAATCATGTAGATGAATTTTTCCTAATGCCTAATTGATAGGGTTTAATTTGACAGCTGCTATTTTTAAAATCAGTAGTTAAGTTATATGTGTTTTTGCTAACCAGCAAGCAAGTTGAGTTGTATCTATGGTATATTTTAGTATCTAATACATATGTTATCTTAATAAAATTAGTGTATACATTGCTTTTGAAAGAGTCTCTCTCACCATACCTGTGGGGAGAAATCCTATATTGTGAAAAAATAAACAAGGATGCTTAAAATAAGTAATACAGTTTTAAAAAATGAGTCACTCTTAGGTATGAGAACTTTATACTTTGGAAAGTGTTCTCCACCTTTCGTATATTCCCATAACAATTAGTTTATCTGTCCTTTACCAGTTAAAATTTCCCCTATCATTTGGAATAAGTTAAAATGAAAATATACAGCCTATTATGATTTATGTATTTTTTAATGTAAGTTTTGAAATTTCTCTTCATATATATGTATATAAATTGCTTTTACTCTTATGTGTTAGTTTTAACTTGATATACTAATCTGAATTAAATACTGTTTAATACTAATGAAAGTTTTTTTTTTCAGAGATCCCAAATTTGTTAGGGGTAGGGATAATTTCTCACCTTTGTGATTATTTTTATTCTTGCCTATTTGTTAATATTTGGAGGATCTTTAGTGCTTTCTATAGTAGCATTTAATATTGCATCAAGTAAGGATATAATTGCTGCTAGTTAGTGCCACATTAACCAAATACAGCAGGAGGTAAAATTAAAGGTGGTTATTCTTTTAAGGTTGTTGTCTTATCTACCCACAAGAGCAGCACTATGAAAAGATTAACTTGACATAAATAGATGACATTTTTAGTTTCATTATGTGTTAATTAAATGTTGGTTTTCTAAACATTTTTCTAGGTCCTGATTTTGTTGTTTGTGATGAAGGTCATATTCTAAAAAATGAAGCATCTGCTGTTTCAAAAGCTATGAATTCCATACGATCAAGAAGGAGGATTATTTTAACAGGAACACCACTTCAGAATAACCTAATTGAGTGTGAGTTAATATCTGCAATTTTACTGTAGACTATTTGTATTGTCTCAGATATGTTATTGCCATTTTGCCATTTACCTTTCTTTAATAGTCTTTGACATGATCTGCATGATAGACTAAGGTCTATTATAGTCTGTTGTTGAAAGAATATCATGCTTTTCAAGTAGAATGATTTAAAAATATGAATGGGAAACCAAGTAAGTAGGTATGCCATTGTGAGTATTGTTAGAATGTAAATATAACATTTGAAACATAAAAAGTTTCAGAAATCTTAATGATTACTTTAAAGAATAAATGCATTTGTGATGACCCAGAAGATATGGTAACAAAATATATCCAATTTGGGGGTTGGCACTGGTAGAAAATAAAAAATTAATACCAGACATAAACATTTTAGGGAGGTTGAGGGAGAACTGTGTTGAATCCATGTCATGATTGAGTTTGCTGAGAATGAGGACAGATGATGTGACCCCACGGAGGTGACTTGTGAATTTCCCTCATCTTCATATGTGTGTGGTGACACTAAAGAGGAAACATGTTATCCAACATAACAAATTGAAATATTACATTATAATTGCTTTTTATTTGTTATTTACATGACTTTATTGTATTTGTAGTAACTTAAATTTTTTTGTTATTTGCAATTCTGGTTATTGCACAATACAGCCTACATTTTATTTTGTTTCCGTTCCCATCTTTTACCTCATTTATAGAAATGCTCGTTCACATTGTGATCCTGTATTGTATAGTGTAAACGATAGCTCTGTTAAGAACTTCTGGATTTAAATTGTTACTATAAAATTTGATAAAGTAGCTTATTAACTGATTTTATTATTTTGGCTCACTGTTATTCTTAACAAGATTGTTTTGCTGACTGTAAAATCATGATTTCAGTTATAGAACATTTGTTTTATACTTCATATCTATTATAAAGAATAATGAATTGGTGAGGCTATGGGGAGGAGCAACCAAAAGTTGGAGGAGACCCAGTGCGCTGTGGTAGAGGGTTATTGTGTTTTGTTTGTAGGTGTGGTGTGGCAACATTCGTTTAACAAGGTGTGAATTTGAACTCCTAAAACATATACAGTGTTATAAACCAATATTAATTACCTTAATTAAAAAAAGCTGATTTAAAAAATATTTTAGGTGTTTTTTAAAACATTCATGTTTACTATTTATTATTATAAACATTCATGTTTATATTTGAATATCTCATTGCATTTTAGGTAATGTACTTCTAGATCAGGTTTATAACCAATGTTTGGTCTATAGTGTGTTTGCTATTTTTTCTTTGTAGTTTAATTCTAATGTTCCCATGGCATGCATTTTTGATATGTGCATTTAATTAGAAAATTTTGAGTCTTTTTAACCAGTGTTGCTAATTAATATCTTTTCTTGTAGATCATTGCATGGTTAACTTTATCAAGGAAAATTTGCTTGGATCTATTAAGGAGTTCAGGAATCGATTTATAAATCCAATCCAAAATGGTCAATGTGCAGATTCTACCATGGTAGATGTCAGAGTGATGAAAAAACGTGCACACATTCTTTATGAAATGTTAGCTGGATGTGTTCAGGTACAAATACATTCCATAGTAGTAATTATTGTTTCTTTGTTATATTGCAATCCCAAATGTTTTCTGAATTTAAATTTTAATTGTTTTGTGTTTTCTTTCTCCTTTCAGTATGTAGTTTTACGTAGAAACCTATTTGTATTGTCCTTAAACACTTATATAACATTTTAAGTTTTAAACAGTATAACATTAAGAAGTTTGGAGCATAATTGATTAATTTATTTGCTTAGTGTGTGGTTTCACATTTGAATGTGTTAATGTTTGTATTATTCATTGTTAAGATAGAAAGAGTACCTTAAAGGAGCACAGCTATTAACGATTAACAAATTCTTATGCTCATCCTAGTTCTATAGCTTGGCATACTAAAGCTAATTTACTTGAAATGGTTGTAAAATAGGCAGTAATTATGAGAGGAACCATTTTTAATGTAATCCAGAAGAAACAGTTTTATTACTTTCAAGAACATATAATAACCTGAATGCTTTAATAAGTATTACTTACATGTGGATCTTCAGTGAACCTGCATTAATAAGTATGTAGAGATTAAGCTGGCAGATAGATCCAAAGATTCATACTTTTCTTCAGACTTTTAACACTTTGTGTGCCGGTGCCCTTTAAATTTACCAGCCCTTGGGGCCGGCCATTTTCTGTGCCACCACATGAATGATATAAGCATTCAATAAAACACACACAACTCTTGAACTGCTGGATATTAAAAAGACTGTAATATCTCTCACGAAACACCTTACACTTTCACCTAAACAATGTGTAAAGCTTCTAGACTGAGTATGATCAAAGAAATAGCTCCTAATAGTTCCAAATAAATCCACCGTGGCGTGAAAAACCGGAGACTAGATGAACATGTATTAATACGTGAGCGGCCACCTGATACTGGTGACAAAAACATGTACCAATACGTGAGCGGACCACAAAGTGTTAAGATCGTAATGGGGTAACCCCAAAGATGTAATATATGAGATAGGCTATCTTTCTGGCATCAAAAGGTATAGGCATTCAGCTTGGTCTGGTTGATCATCAGATACTTGAAAGTACTTTCTGTCTTGCTGCTGCTACCTCACCAGCATTTTTCTAGTTTAGATAGTCATTTGTATCTAGCAGCATAGTGTTTCTTTGTTTCCTATTCTTTTAGTAGAGTGGTTTACAGAGCACGTCTATGAGACTTGCTTTCTCAGTTGGGCAAACATTCTTCCTGAAGTGTTATGTGCCATCCTCTGGCATACTGGTACATTTTACCACAAGGAAAGCCAGATTGCATCAGACTCGGTTTTACTCTATGATTAAAGCAAGTCTTTTTGCTAGTACTATCAACCCCATCCCCTCCCTATTTTATCTTTTATTCTCTATAACAAGACCTAAATTACTCACTTGGTAGTATGACCACTTCAATTTAAGATCTGCATGATGTGTTGCAGTCTTTTTACCAGCAAATTATATTGTGTAGTCATATGTAATATATTAACTACAGTCATATGTGGATCATTGTGTGATTAAAAAGGGTAAATGTTAAAGATGTTTTCCTATATGTTCATTACCTATCTATTTGTGTGTGTCTTTTGGTTAAATACAATGATAATGATAATTCTTAGAGAGCAATTAATTTCTGTCATATATTAAGGTTAGTTTTCATTCTTTCTTGTTAATTACAGAGAAAAGATTATACAGCATTAACAAAGTTCTTGCCTCCAAAGCATGAATATGTATTAGCTGTGAGAATGACTCCAATTCAGTGCAAGCTCTATCAGTACTACTTAGATCACTTAACAGGTAACAAACAACCTTGCTGTCATTTTTTATCTATTTTCTGAAAATATTTTTTTCTGAAAAATGTCTCGGTAATTTTATCATGTCAGTTTTTCTTTTCATTTGAATAAAATTGGTGTGCTTATTTTGTAAAGGCACAAAGATAATAGCTTTAATTTAAAAAACACTAATGTCAAAATAAATTAAGGCACTACTTGGTGAAAAAACATATAACATAGATGAATGATCCCTTTAATTTGTAAAGAACGTTTATTTTCAATAAAAGACATATAAATCAAATCCATGTAATCACTTCTCAATTATCAACTTGACAAGGGTGAAAGGAATAAAGAAGGCTACCTCTACAAGGTAGGGCAATTATTATGTTCTTGGTGTTACGATAAAAATACACATACATGTTTAAAATACACCAAAATGTTAACATTGATATTTTTCCCCCAAAGTCAAAATTTCATTATTCATCTTTTTATTACATTGTACTATTACATAAGATTTCAGGTGTGAATCATTAAAAATCAACACCTGTATATACTATACTAAAGAAAAAAAGTTCACCACTGAAAGTCTAATTCTATCCTTCATTATACTATTGAGTTTACCAATTTACCTATCCCCGTTCCCCCCTCCTCTGGTTGCCACTAATTCTTCTTATAGTTCAAAAGTTTAATTTTTGTTAGTTCATCCTTTTATTTTCCTCTATCTCATATGAGAGAAATAATAACGTATTTGTCTTCTGTCTCACTTATTTCACTAAGTATAATTACCTTTAGGTCTATCCATGTTGTTGCAGGTGGTACAACTTCATCTATTTTTTATAACTGAGCAGTTAGAAAAATTTTGTTATCCAATTGTCTATTGATGGACACTTAGTTTTTTTCCAGCTCTTGGCTGTTGTAAATAACACTGCAATAAACATGAGGGGGCCTGTATCTGCTTGAATTAGTGTTTTTCAAGTAAATTCCCAGAAGTGGGGTGAATGGGTTGTACAAAATTTTTATTTTTAATTTTTGATGATTTTTCTGTACTGCTTTCCATAAGACTGCACCAATTTACATTCCCACGAACAGTGTACAAGTGTTCTCTTCTCTTCATATCCTTTCCAGCACTTACTGATTTTTGTCTTTTGTATAGCAGCCATTCTGACAGATGTGGGGTGACATTTCATTGTTGTTTTGATTTACATTTTCCTAATAATAAGAGTTGATGAACATCTTATTACATATTTGCCCATTAGCCAGCTGTAGTTTTCTTTGGTGAAGTATCTATTCATATCCTTTGTCCATTTTTCAATTGGGTTATTTGAGTTTTATTAGTTCTTTGTATATTTTGGATATTAACTGGCTTGTTGGATATGTGATGTAAAAATGACTTCTCCCCATTCACTGGGATTTCTTTTTGTTTTGATAACATTTCTTTTACTGTGCAGAAGCTTTTTAGTTTGCTGTGATTCCATGTATTTATTTTTGCTTTTGTTTGCCTTACTGTTGGAGCCAAGTTTTCAAACACATCTTTAAGGCCAGAGTCCAGTGCATATCACCTATTTGAATTAATTACTTGCTTGTGGTTTGTGAATGTGATTTATTTTCATTCTTTTGGATATGTTTGTCCAGTTTACCCAGCGCCACTGAAGAGACTTTCTTTGCTCCATTGTCTGCTCCTGGCTCCTTTGTCCTAAATTAGTTGTTCATTATTGTGTGGTTTTATTTCAGGGCTCTCAATTCTGGTTCATTGATATGTGTGTTTGTTTTTGTTCTAGTACCTTCGTATTTAGCTGTTATTGCTTTATAGTATAGTTTGAAGTCAGGAAGTGTGATACCTCCAATATTCCTCTCTCTGGATTATTTTTGCTATTTGGAGTCTTTTATAGTTCCAAATAAGTTTAATGTGTTTTTTTTGTTATGTAAAGAATGCCATTGCGGTTTAGATAGGGATTACATTGACTCTATATGTTGCTTAAGGCAATCTAACCATTTTGGTGATGTTATTTCTTTGAACCTGTGAGCATAGAATAGCTTTACATCTCTGTGTATTCTATTTCTTTCAACACCAATTATAGTTTTCCATGTATAGCTCTTTCACTTTGGTTAAGTTCGTTCCAAAGAATTTAATTCTTTTTAATGTTTTCCTGATTTTTCTTTCTGCTAGTTGATTATTTGCATATAGAATGCAACAATTGTTACATATAAATTTTGTGACCTGCACTTTTATGCATTTGTTCATTATTTCTATTTTCCTCTTAGCTTTTTAGTCAAGTCTTTGAAGTTTTCTATGTATATTATGTTATCTACAAATAGTTACAGTTTTATTTCTACCTTTCCATTTTGGATACTTTTTACACCTTTCATTTTCTAATTACTTCTGCTAGGACTTCCAGCACTATATTGAATAGTAGCAGTGAGGGTGGACTCCTTGTCTTGTTTCTGATATTACATGAACAGCTTTCATTTTTTCACCATTGAGTATGAGATTGGCTGTGGGTTTGCCAAATATGGGCCTTTATTATGTTGAGGTATGTTCTTTCTATACTCACTTTGTTGAGGGCTTTATTTTATTTATATATTTATTTTTAATTATTTTTTTCAAGATTTATTTATTTTATGAATACAAGTTTGGGTACAGGCCAGAGGCATGGGTCGTTGAAAGGGTTCACCAGAGACAGAGTGAGGAGCAGAAAAGGCAGATCAACAGAAATACACTGCTGAGGGGAGCAGTTAGCAAGGCAGGAGAGGTCTGCCTCACCATGTGGGAATCTCCCCGGCCGGGCGTTGAACCCGTGGCGATGCTGCCGACAGCTCCACAGTGCAGCGCCTAACCACTGCGCCACCAGGGAGGCCCATAGGCTTTATTTTTTTCTATCATTTGGCTTTTACACTGATTTGCAGCATAATTATCTGAGAAGCTTCTTAGAAAGTTTAGATTTTGGGGGACCTCCCTGGTGGTGCAGGGGCTTAAATCTCAGCACTATGAAGCTCTCAGCAGCCACTGCAGCATGAGTTTGATACCTGGCCAGGGAGCTAACCCACATGGTGCAGCAGACCTCTCCTGCCTCGCCCGCTGCTCCCCTCAGCCGTGTGTTTCAGTCAATATGCCTGTTCTGCTCCCTACTCTGTCTCTGGTGAATCCTCTCACCACCCCTCATACTTCTGGCCTACACCCCATCTCTTGTATGCATAAATAAATAGTTTTTTTTTTAAAAGAAAGTTTAGGGTTTTTTGTGTCTCACCACACTTCTAGGGAATCAATTTTTTAGAAATGGGTTCAAGGATATGTATCTTTCACAAACTTCGAGGGTAATTCTGATGTGTACCTTGCTTGATAAACATTTTACTAGGATGCTGTTTTGGTTTCCTATTGATGCTGTAAAAAATTGCCATAAATTTTGATAGCTTAACAAAATCAACAAAATTTTATCCTTTACAGTTCTAGGAGTTGCAAGTCTAAGGTTAGTTACACTGGGGTAAAGTCACCAAGGCTGTTTCCTTCAGAGATCCTCTAGTGAGGGAAATGTTTACTTGCTCTTTCAGGGTTCTGGTGGTTGTCTGTATTCTCCATCTTCAAAGTGAATTATTACAATCTCTTCTTATGTCATCATATCAGCGTCTCTGAATGTCACTTCTAGTTCTCTTGTGTAGGGACCATTGTGGTTGCTTTGGACTCACCTGAATGATAATATTCATCTTCATGTCTTTATCTTGATTATTATGTTCAAAGCCACTTTTGCCATATAGAATAACATTCATGGAGGCCTGGAATTAGGATATGGATCATTTGAGGGAAGCCATTCACATTACTGTAGCTCCAATGATAACATCTCATGTATAAACTAGAGATAAGGTTTAATGACAGATTGTCATACTGAATTTTTTCTTGTGCTTATTTTTCTAAATAAAGTCACTTGGAGTCAAAATATTATTAAAATATAGAATGTGTCGGTAATAATTGTTAATGTAATCTTGAGGAGAGAACCTTTTTCTATGGATGTTTATTTGGCCAACTTATTATTAACATATCCTTTTTTATATGGCTCCTTTTCCTCAGAAAATGTTAACTTTAATATAAATCAATAGTGCAATTTCAGTTTTTCCTTTTAAAATTTTTCTCTTTTCTATTCAGCAATCAAAAAAGATAAACTCATGTCATTCGCAGCAACGTGGTTAGAACTGGAGGGATTATGCTCAGTGAAATAAGCCAGAAAGAAAAAGAAAAATATCAGATGGTTTCACTTATAGGAGGAATGTAGGGGCACCAAATAAGGGATCAGAAAAAATAATAATAACTACAATAAATTTTAAAAAATCAGCAGGCAAATACTAAACAGAGACAATCTGAAGGGGAGGGGGAGGGAGAGGCTCAAAACAGGGGAGGAAAGAACACAAGGGACTATGGTGATGCTGGTGATGGGAATTTTATGGGGACAACACCTGAAAGGAGAAAGCATGCATTGAACTAAAAGGAGGAATGATGTTAAACATATATTAAAAAAGTGATGGATAAGTGTGGTAATAAATATTTACTAGGAATCAAAAAAAATAAAATAAAAATTTTCTCTTTTCTACCACAGCTGATTTGACTTCTAAGTCTTTTGAAGCTTTTTAGGATTGAAGGTTTTTGTGATATATATTGATACAACTATTTTTTTTATCCAAAAGACAAAAGAATTATTTGTTAGTCTTTCTTAGAAAAGGTAACGGTAGTTAAATTAAACTATTTTGATAGATGATTTTCTTTCACGTTAAATTAAAAACTCAGGTCTTTCAATAATGAATAGAACAGGCAGGCAAAAGATGCACAAGGAAGTGGAAGACTTGGAAAAAATCATAAAACAACTAGACTTAACAGATACCTATAGAACACTCCATATATCTTTCTCTCAAGTACACATGGAATATTCTCTGAGGTAGACCATATTTTAGACCATAATACAATCTTAGTTAATATAAAAGGAGAAAATCTAACAAATTATTTCTTTTTAACTACATTGGGATAAAATTGCAAACCAGTAAATGAAGGAAAGTAAGAACATTCAATATACCTACAAAAATCAAGCTCCTAAGTAAGTGATGGGTCAAAGAAGAATCACAAAGGAAATTAGAAAATAATTAGAGATGAATGAAAACAAAAACACAAAGTACTAAAATGGTATGCAGGTAAGTAATGCCTAATAAAATCTGACCCTCTACATTAAAAAACTAAATTAAGAGCATACAGCCCAAATGAAATAGATAGAAGGAAATAGTAAAGATTACAGCAGAAATAAACCTAAAGTAGAAAAGGAAAAGATAGACAAAATTGTTGAAACCAAGAGTTGGTTCATTGAAATGATCAACAAAATTGATAATTCTAGTTATATGTTTGACACTTGAACAGTGAGGGGATGGGATTCAGGGCTTTGGCCCACCATGAAATCAAAAGTCTAACTTATATTTTGCCATCCATACAATCAGGTGCCATGGACAGACAAAAGACCACAGATAAGTGGATCCAAAAATTTCAAACCTGTATTGCTCAAGGGTGAGCTGTAATAACAAATACAGGAAGGAGACTCAAATAAAATCCGGAATGAAAGAGCATTTCTGCTGACTTTTTAGAAAGGGAATGCTATAAATGTATTTCATGAAATTTGATACCTCATTTTCAATTCAGTGATTTCTATTAAATACAGTTGGCATAACACTAATCAGGCAAAATAAACAGTGCCAGATTTTAATGCACTTTTGTTAGTGTTTTCATGTCATTGTTACATTTCCTCTCGTCACTCATGGAGGCAAGACTTAATCATTACACTGGTCAACAAATTTTTATAAAAGTCATGTTACTGAAATAAAATTAGTCATTTCCTATCAATTTGTATGTGCTCAACACGAACTAAGCAGAAGTAACAGTCTTTTCTGTGGTTGCTTGGCTCTCTCCACACCATGGGGACTGCAAACGACATTGATGGTCTTTTGCCATTGAACCACTGTGAAAGCTGTGTTGTACATGTAGCACAGCATATATACGGGGCCCAAGGCTTATCTTGGTCACCAACCTTGCATCCAAAGTAAAGATGATAAGCCTTCTTCACTTGAGAAGTGATCCTTTTCTTCTGGTTGGCAGATGTCACTTCCCCACAAATAGAGCAGAAATTGTCCACGCTGTTAACACACTTTTGAGGCATTCCTGTTCTGTATTGTGCCTAAATGGATAAAAGAATAACAGTTTTCTGGAACAGGAGCTTAAACTGTCTCACACAAAGTCTGAAATATTTTCAGTGCTCAACCTTTCCGACAGGGCCTTCTATAGTGCACTGCTGACATCAGCTTACTTCAGCAGCCGCCTGGCAGTAGTATTGCATTGCATCAGAAAATGATGCAGTCAACTCTGGATGATGTGTGCATGATGGTATTATGCAATGTGATTCAATATTGCATCATTCTAGGCTGATTTAGGATGTTGTTGCAGTCCCACTGGATAAATTTACACGGTGAAACTTAAAATGAATTGTATGAAATATCTTCAAAACAAGAGCTAATAAAAAATTTTCAGGGTTATATTCATGTTCAGCACACCAAGATACTACAGATTAGGGCCTTTTTAAGTCAGTAATGATCTCACTGTTGACCAGTGTTATTGGTCAATTTGTATCTTTTGATACAAAAAAAAATAGTTATTGCTTAAATACTGTTTTTTTCCTTTCATTTAATTTTGTTCTTTTGCTCTTTCCTCCTTGATGATTTTGTCATCATATTAGTGAAATATGCATTCATATGTTAATTTATATCCATACAAAATTATAATTTTACTAAAATGGGCAGAAGAAATTTCATATTTTCAGCATAAAAAGCAATTTTTAGAAGTGCATTTTTAAAATTGCCCTTTTTAGTGTTAAAAATAGATTATTGGTCCTTAACTGGTTTTTTTTCAATTTTTTTAAAATTACATTGTTCGTTTTTGTGCAGTATTTGACTTCTACCCTCAGGTGTGATCTCCATAAAACTTCCAACACATCACCTGTGAACCGACACCATAGTCCCTTGTTCTCTTCCCTCTCCTGCTTTGATCTCTCCCCCTCCCCCACTGCTGTATGTCTCGGGTCTATAATTTACCTGCTAATTTAGTCTTTCTGACCCTTTCTTCACTTTCCTTATATTCCTCCTGTACATGAAACCATATATTTTTCTTTTCCTTCTGACTTATTTCTCTGAGCATAATCCCTTCCAGCTCCATCCATGTTGCTGCAAATGACGTAAATTTATTTTTTGTAATTGCTGAATAGTATTCCGTTGTGTATATATACCTCATCTTCTTGATGCAGTCATCTTTTGGGGGGCGTTTATGAGGTTTCCATATCTTAGCCATTGTGCATAGTGCTGCAATAAACATAGGAGTGCAGGTTTCCTTTCAAATTAATGTTTTTGTGTCCTTTGGGTAGAGTCCTAGGAGTGGAATTGCTGGGTCATATAGTAGCTCCATTTTTAGTAATTTGAGGAACCTCCACACAGCTTTCCATAGTGGTTGGACCAGTTTGCATTCCCACCAGCAGTTAAAGTGAGTTCCTTTTTCTCTACATCCATGCCAGCATTTGTTGTTGCCAGTTTTTTTAATATGTGCCATTCTTACTGGTGTGAGGTATTACCTCATTGTGGTTTTGATTTGCATTTCCCTGATTATAAGTGATGTAGAACATTTTTTCATATACCTGTTGGCCATTAGCATTTTCTCTTTGGAGAAGTGTCTTTTTAGCTCTTTTGCCCATTTTTTGACTGGGTTGCTTGCTTTTTTATTGTTAAGTCATGTTGTCCTTTGTAGATCTTTGAAATCATTCCCGTATCAGTTGTGTGGAGTGCAAATCTTTTCTCCCAATCAGTGGGGTGTATCTTTGTTTTGGTTATTGTCTCTTTTACTGTACAGAATCCTTTTAGTTTGATGTAATTCCAGCTGTTTATCTTTTCCTTCACTTTCTTTGCTTCGCGGGATGAGTCTTTAAAGATGTTTTTGAGATGTGTGTCATGGAGTGTTTTACCTATATTTCCTTCTATATATTTTATGGGTTTTGGTCTTTTTTTAAAAAATAAAGATTTGTTTGTTTATGCATACAAGCTGGGGTGTAGGCCAGAGGTGTGGGGGGTGAGAGGATTCACCAGAGACAGAGTGGGGAGCAGAATAGGTGGAGTGACTGAAATACACTGCTGAGGGGAGCAGTGGGCAAAACAGGAGAGTTCTGCTGCGCCATGTGAGAAGCTCCCTGGGTGGGTGTCAGACTTGTGCTGCAGTGGCTGCAGATAGCTTCATGGTGCTGCAGCTTAACCCGTTGCACCACCAGCGAGGCCCAGTTTATGCTCTTTTGTTCAAATCTTTTATCCATTTTGAGTTGGTTTTTGTGCATGGTGTGAAGTATTAGTCTAGTTTCAGTCTTTTGCATGTTGTGGTCCAGTTTTCCCAGCACCATTTATTGAACAGACTATTCTTGTTCAATTCTGTATTCTTTGCTTCTTTGTCATAGATTAACTGTTCATATATGTGTGGGTTTATTTCTGGCCTCAATTCTATCTCAGTGATTTGTGTGTCTGTTTTTGTTCCAGTACCATACTGTTTTAATTATTTATACCTTTGTAATATCATTTGAAGTCTGGACTGTCTCGAGATATTTTTTAATTTCTTCTTTAATTTTCTCATTAATCCAATGGTTTTCCGGTAATGTGTGGTTCAAGCTACATGAATGGCTTTCTTGCTTTCTTTTGGTGGTTGATTTCTAGTTTGATGCCTTTTTGTAGAAGATAGTTGGTATGATTTTGATCTTCATGTATCCTTTGCTGTTTGTCTTTTGGCCCAATATGTTGTCAGTCCTGGTGAATGATCCATATGTGCTTGAGGAAAATGTGTGTTTATTTTATTTTTTATAGTGCAGTGTTCTGTTAGGGCTATTGTTGATCTGTCCCTTGCTGAGACTGTCTAATGTATTTTGGTGCTCCTTCATTTGGTGTACATATGTTGATGAGTGGTTATCTTCTTGTGCATTGTCCCCTTGATCACTGTATAGTACTGCCTCTTGTCATGTTTTTTAGCTTGAAGTCTATTTTATCTGCTGTAAGTATGGCTATTTATGCCATCTTTTGGGTGCTGTTTACTTGTAGAATTGTTTTCCAGCCCTCACTTTCAATCTGTTTTTATCTTTAGAGCTTAGCTGTATTTCCTGGAGATAGGAGAAATTTGTTTTCTAATCCAACATGCTACTCTGTGTCTTTTGATTTATGAGTTTAGTCCATTTACTTTTAGGGTTCTTAGTGATACATTAAAGTCTGTTATTGCCATTTTGTTCATCAATTTAGGGTTCTGTTCAGTACCTTGTTCAGTTCTTCCTGTTCGTTCCTTGGTTGCTTGGATTTTGAGGCTTATTGTAATATTTCCTGGAGTGGGGGTGTAGTAGTAGCAAATTTCTGAAGATTTTGTTTATCCATGAAGGTCGTCATTATTCCCTCATAAAGGAAGGTGAGCTTTCCCTGATAAAGTATTCTTGGTTGGCAATTTTTGTCTTGGATTTTTTTGAATGTGTTATTCCATTCTGTTCTTGTCTGTGGTTTGTGTTCAGAGAAGTCTGATGTCAGCCTATTGGTTTTCCTTTATAGGTTATATATTTCTTGCCTCTAGTTAGTTTCATTATTTTTTCTTTGTCTTGGACTCTTGGAAGCTTTACTACTATGTGTCTTTCTGTAGTTTGACTTTCTTAATGGTAGTTTGGTGCCCTTCTAGCTTCCTGTATGTCTGTTTTCATTTTTCTCTTCAAGTTTTCTTCATTTATTTCCTTGAATAGTTTTTCAGTTTCCTTGTTTATCCTGGGATTCCTGTAACTGTTATGTTTCCTTTCCTCATGATGTCAGATAATTCTTGTAGTGCTTCTTCATTCTTTTTCCTTTGTATTTCTCTTTTCTTTTTTATTCTTTTTGTATCTGTCTCCTCATGAGTACTGATTCATTCTTCCATATCATCTATTCTATTTTTGTAGCTTTTTCCAGAATATTTTAGCTCCTCTACTGATCTTTTAACATCCCTGTAGTTCCTTTATTTTCTTTAAGTTTCAGTCTTATTCATCTGTTTGTGGATTATGTTTCTCATTGCTTTCTTTTCCTTTTGTGTATCTTCTCTTACATCTTCTTTTTTTTTAATTATGGCGATTTTGAATTTTTTATTTGCCAAGGAGAGAAATTCTTCTTCGTCTTTGTTGTTGGATTCTGGAGATTGATTTTCAAAACATGTACGGTGTTTTGTTCCCTGAAGGGCTTGCCTTACCATTTGTAATTTTTTTCTCCCCATTTTTTATTTTTGGGTTTTCTCTGCTGGTTAGGGTTGTCCATGGGGGTGTCTGGGCTGCTGGGGTGGTCGGCATCTGTCTGAGTGAATCTTTGGGAGTGTGTCATGAGTGGTTGTGTGGCCTTTGGCTATGTTGGATTACTTCCTAACTGGATACCTGACTGGATTGTGTCTCGATGAGTCCTAGAAAGGTTTGTGAGAACTCTGTTGATCTGGGTGGGGCCCACTCTTGCTTGTCCTGGAGGTTGCGAGTTCTCTGTGTGCTCTTTATCACTCCCCAGAGGCCTCCCATTTTTCACCAGCTGGGGCTCTTGGGGTTAAAACAGGATGTTTTAATCCACAGTCCATGAATAGAAATTAGGGAGGTATATGAACCTGAATTAAGAAAAAATTACATTTTTATTTTACTACCTCTAACAAAACTACAGCATTTTTGTCCAATTACGAATATAGGTAACAAACCATAGTATAACTAATGAGAATTGTTATTTTTTAACTAATAGATATCAGAAATATTTCTATAGATTGTTTTTGTAATCTCAATGTTAATCACCTTTATCAAAATTTAAAATTTTATGTTATTTTTGTACTTGCTGCTATACTTTGTTGTTTAATGCATAAGAAAGCATACATTTAATCACATTTAAAATATTTTGGTAATTTACCAATTTCTTTGGTAATCCTTTATGTTTTTCAAAATACTATTCTAAATGAAAGGGTGGGTAAGCTGCTTACATTGCCAAAGAAATTCATTGCATATATAAAATTTACACCCCTAATTTTGTAAAATACTGGTTGTAAAAAATAATTCTGTATATTAACTGTGTTTTTTTGTTTCCCCATCTTACCAGGTGTAGGTAACAGCAGCGAAGGTGGAAGAGGAAAGGCAGGTGCAAAACTTTTCCAGGATTTTCAGATGTTAAGTAGGATCTGGACTCATCCTTGGTGTTTGCAACTGGACTACATTAGCAAGGAAAATAAGGTAAGCTAAATCAAGTAACTTAAATTGATTTAAAGGTATCTGTTAGAAGCACAATACCTTTTTGAAATTTATTTGTGTGTGTGTGTGTGTGTGTGTGTACATATACACACACTTGTACATGTGGGCTTTCTATATGTGAAATTTGTTTGGCTTTCTGGTGTACTAATTCAACTGATTTTATTTATAATTAATTTATATGTTTAACTCTTATGAATATGTATGTAAGGGTTTTAAATCTTAATCTTAGATCTTGCCCAACCACAGTAAAATCATCAAAACTAAGAAATTAACATTGGCCAGTATTATTAACTGAACAACATACTTTAATTGGATTTCATCAGTTTTTCTATTGATGTCCTTTTTTCAGTATTAGACCTTAACATTTTTTTAAAGATTTATTATTTATGCATACAAGCTGGGGTACAGGTCAGAGGCGTGGGGTGGCGAGAGGGTTCACCAGAGACAGAGTGGGGAGCAGAACAGGCAGATCGACAGAAATACACTGCTGAGGGGAGCAGCGGGCGAGGCAGGAGAGGTCTGCCGTGCCATGTGGGAATCTCCCTGGCTGGGCGTCGAACTCGCGTCGCCGCTGTCGATAGCTCAACAGTGCAGCACTTAACTGCTGCGCCACCAGGGAGGCCCTAAGACCTTAACATTTATTGCATTTATTAGTCACATTTGTCATGTCTTCTTTATATTTTCTAGTTTATATTCCCTTAGTTAATTTATCCTTAAATGAAATAAACAAGCATTATAATTTCCAATATAAGTTGAAATAAACTATTCAAATATTTGTTTTTTTTTTCTCCAGGGATATTTTGATGAAGACAGTATGGATGAATTTATAGCTTCAGATTCCGATGAAACCTCCATGAGTTTAAGTTCTGATGATTATACAAAGTAAATTGAGTACTTTTTGTGCCCTGTGTTGACATATTCACAATCTTTACTTGGTGATTTTCCTCTCATCATTGGCATTTGTATCTTTGTTTTATTAATAGTTTGGATTTCTTTCTTTTTTTTAGAAAGAAGAAAACAAAAGGGAAAAGGGGAAAAAAAGATAGTAGCTCGAGTGGAAGTGGCAGTGACAATGATGTTGAAGTGATTAAAGTCTGGAATTCAAGATCTCGTGGTGGTGGCGAAGGAAATGTAGATGAAACAGGAAACAATCCTTCAGTTTCTTTAAAGCTAGAAGAATGTGAGTAATGAATGTTGCTTTTATTATAGAATATTAAAACAGTATCATGTCAGTTCTTTTTTTAGTTATTATCCTCATTAAATTGGATCATAGGAATCTTTTCTTAATATGTAAACACAGTATAACCCAGGTACACAATAAAAAATGTAATTTTAATTATAAGCAAACCAGTGCACTCTCTTTGGTAATTGGGGAAAAGGAAGAAAGCAAAACTATTGTTTCTTTATGTGTATGTATCTGTACTATATTATTTTCACTCCATGTTTTAGCTCACTTAATTCTTGAGCAACTTTGCAATGTTGTTGGTATCTTTATTTTTATAAATGATGATATGGGTGGGCTTCAGACCTAGATATATCCAGTTACAAAGCCACTGGCATTTTCACTTACTAGCATTTCAGAGAATTAAGCATGATTGTAATTCATTTGGTGGAGTGAAACTACTTCCAATGGTTTAGTTTTTTCATGTTCTATAATTATTGTCTAATTTCGGTTTCCCCTGTACCATATACAGTTTGTCACCTCTTTCACTTTTTTCTTTTGCGCTTAAAACTCAGTGAAAGTTTGTTCTTTTTTTTCTTTTTTTACATTTTAAAAGGACAGGTTTATTAGGGAAGGAGAAGGAAAGAGAGAGGCACCTGCATAGTCACAGGCAGGGAGGAGTGCTGCCTTTTTTAGTGAAGGTTTTTGATTGAAATTTCTAATGGTTGAATTTTTCTTTACCCATATTTATATTTGAAGTATAAATGTTGTGGTTACATGTCCCCCGAGGGATGCCTGAGTGGGTGAAACAGGAACTGAAATCTAAATATCAAATTTCTAAAGAGAGAACTATGTAAATAAACATTTGGTACTTGGGAAGTCACTGAGCAATACAGTTCATCACATGTATTGACATGGGGGTGCCAGCTAAGTGAATGATCATTTGCTCAAACAGGGTTGGCTGGTCTCAGGCCTACAGTTAATTTCGCAATGCCTTGTTAATTTCTCTCTAAAGTACATTCTTGGAATAGACAAATGGTAGCCTAAGTAAGCACAGACCCTGACTTCTTTAAGAATCAAGAAAATAGTAAAAATGAAACTACAAAATGCCCCTCTCTTCTTTCTTCTCCCCTGTTACCCCATATGGCAATTTATCATTAGTGTTTATCTTTCAATTAGATTTAAAGACTGTTTTTCTAAGAATAGTAAAGGAGTGGTTATAGTTTAATTTAACCAAATGGGGAGCATCTGTTATCTCCTGCCCTGCTCTCCCAGTGTGTGTTTTTGAAACAGGGACGGAAGGGGCACAAGGTGTCTAGGCTCCGAGGCAAGAGCCACCGAAAAGCCCCAAAAGGCCAAAAACAACAAAGGACAGTGCCTGAAGAGAGGACAGGGCACTGTCTGTGGGTTCTCACCCGCGCGCACAATTGCAGGAGACTTCAGGCTACGGGAACAACAACAACAAACATGGGGGTTATTTTACAAACGGGGGATACAGAGCTCACTGCATCCTCCAGTGGCGGCGACCTCACCCAGAACGCATCGGGGACGGTAGCTCTTTGTGAGGTGCTGGGTTAGAGCAACAAACAGCTCTTTGAGACACCAGGCCCAGGGCTCCTTTCAGGCAATATCAGAGACCTGGGCCTCTGGAGGCCGTCTCTGCAGAGTCCTTCAGCTTTTCTTCCTGCTCGGAGGGCGGCTACTGGATGCTTCCTTTCTTCTTTCTTTCTCAGAGGCCAGGAACGGACTTCTCTCTTCAGAGTCTGGAACCACCATCTTTCTTCTGGGGGCTGGTGTCATCGTCGTCTTCTGCTGTTCTTCTCTTCAGGGGTCTCCTTCTCTCTCTGGGGCTGGCGTCCTCTCTTTTTCTCTTCTTTTCCCCCTTCTCGGGTCCCTCTGATCCTGGCTTATATCCTCTCTCAGAGTACCATCCACAAGTCTGATTGGACTGTTTTTCAATCCTGGAGCTGATTGGACCTACCCATCAGCTCCTAGCACCTGATTGGTCCATTCAAAACGGCAGTTACTGGGCAGGAACAACTACCACAGCTGCTCTTCGAGCAGCAGAGTAAAAGGCACCACGGCTCCTGCCGGCTCCCACTGATAAGGCAGCTTGGTTCCTGTAACATTTTTACTTAGGATTCACTTTAGCCTCTCATTTCCTAATTCTAAATAAGTAGCTTTTAAGTTTCAGTCTTCCTGGTAATTTTCTCAAATATTCTTTCTGACATTTTTTCCCCAATGTGTGGTTAAGAGGGTAGAGAGAGAGTAGACAACCAGTATTCTTGACCTGTGCTGTAAATGAGTTACATTATGCTGAGGTAATTGATCCCTTCAACACTTAGAGGTACAGGTGGAGTCTGAGGTAACTGAGTCACCTCCAGAAATGAGTCACCTGTTCGATTTTTCCTGGTTTATTATATAAGTAATCTCTTTCCATATATTCCATAATACGGAAAGGATGGAAAGAACTGGAGCAGAGAATAGGTGACTACACGTGAACTTAGAAGTAATCAAGGAAAGCTATAGGTTCCAAGCGAGAAACGTTGACGACTTGTCTAAGGTCTTTTATTTTGGCTGTGTGCAGTCAAAAAGAAGTCATTCATATGTGCATGTATTTTATATTTTTTTTGCAGCTGCGAATGTATAGTTTTTATCAGAAACATTTTCCAGAACAAATAGATAAAAATCTATTTTTGTTTTTCAGATCCACATTAATTTCATGTAAGGCTAGAGTAGATCATAGAATATAAACATATACAATGGTACTGTGTAGCTTTAAAAAATATCACTTTCTGGGTGTAGTGACAGGAAGAGACAAGGCAGGTTCTCCATGATCTGGGCAGATGGGTAAAGAGGTGTCCTGGAGCCTTCAGTGGCTTTTTCAGGCTTTTAGTGATCTTTCGTAGTAAGACAGCCGGGTACAGGGCAGGTCAGGGGGCCTCCTAGCCCACGGTGAATCTTCACTCTCTGGGCTCTCTAGTGTTCTGCGTGGTCTCTCTGCTGCACTCCACCGCACTGTCCTCTGCTACCACACTCTGTTCTCTACTGCTGCTGCTCCTGCTGCTGCTACTGCTCTCTGTGACATCACCCTTATATGCTCAGTCTCTCCAGGCCCAGGTGCGCCCACTCACGCACGCCCACACCCTACTCCAGGTGCCACCATCAGGCACGTGTATAGGACTGCAGGTGTCTATCATTAAATCTAATGGCAGTAGAGCGGAAAATCCTGATGACTCATCACTCTACACTTGCTTCCCTAGTAGTGCAAAGGGTTAAGTCTCAGCACTATGAAGCTATAGGCAGCCACTGCAGCACAAGTTCTATCCCTGGCCAAGGAGCTAACCCACATGTAGCGCAGCAGACCTCTCCTTTCTTGCTCACTGCTCCCCACTCTGTCTCTGGTGAATCCTCTTGCACCCCCTGCCCCTTTCCCCCCGCCACACACCTCTGGCCTATACCCCAGTTCTACGCAAAAATAAATTTTTAAAAAATTGTCACTTTCTTACAGTAAATTTAAGAAAATATGATTAGAAAGTATTAAGGGGTCAAAATGTTACACTTAGAATTTGAAATGGATATTAAGTAAATCACTGTAATTGACTTTGTTATTTTTCTGAAAAATAGCATCTTGATTAGACATTTAAGTGTACCTTGTAGCACTCCCATTTCTGTATTTCAGTATTTTATTAGGGTAGGTTTGTGACAAGGAAATGACTAGATAAGCTGCCTCAAAATATTTTATTATTATTACTTCAGTACTTTTAGAGTAAACTTTACTTGTGAGTGTTTACATTTTTAAATGTGTATAATGTGTATACAGAATTCTTGTATATAATGTAAGACTATATATTAGCACTCAACACATTTATTCATTCAAGAAATATTTATTGTTTACTGTGTGTAGGTACTGTTCTAGAATTTTGTGTCACTGAACAAGATGTATTCATGGAACTTAACATTCTACTATTTTTACTACTGCTGTTAGGATTACTACTACTACACACACAAATGTTATTTTTGTTAAAGATTTATTTATTTATGCATACAATAACTGGGGTGCAGGCCAGAGTCATGGGGTGGTGAGAGGATTCACCAGAGACAGAGTTGGGAGCAGAACAGACAAAGCTACTGAAATACACTGCTGAGGGGGGCAGTGGGCGAGGCAGGAGAGGTCTGATGTACCATGTGGGAAGCTTCCTGGCTGAGGACCCAACTTATGCTGCAGTGGCTGCGGATAGCTTCATAGTGCCGAGACTTAACCCATTGTGCCACCAAGGAGGCCCCACAAATACTATTCTTATATTTTTCTTTTAAAAAATAACATGCCGTTAATTATATATTTAGAATATTCCAGAGTGTATATTAAGCTGTAACTTTAATTAATTCACTGTTGCTTGTCATGTATATATACAGAGCATAATGTTATAAGTAATGATTAATACATGTGGATGACAAAATATTAATATTTAACATGAACTATCTTATGTGTTAGTTTTAATTACATATTCAGGGTATTAAGTTCAGTAGCCCATATTTTTATCAATTTTTAGTTTTTTAGACATCACTGCATTTTAATTATACACAATAGGATTAAAATTAGAATGGAATTTAGTGTATTTACACAGAAACTTGTCCTAAGCTTTGAGACTTATCTAGCCACATCATTTTAATTAATTCTCTGTCAGCATTTTTATTTCTGACATTTTCACCTTAGATAAATTACCTTCAGTAAATTTGGTTAACTATTGCTGAATTTATGTGCAATCTGTGAAACTGCAGACTTTCCCAGAAAGGTACTGGTTACTTGCCAGTTGACTAATTATATAAGAGAGTTTAGTCAACTTGCTTGTTAAGTTATGTTTGGGGGGGCCCCAAGACTACCTGAAGGTTCACTGTTGTAATAGAAGGACTTACAGAACTCAGCATATAATCATATTCAGGACTATGATTTGAACTCTCTGGGGTGGACTTTAGAGGCAACCGGGTATAACCTTCCAGGAGTTAACTCTCATTGAGTACTAATTTCTCTAGCAATGAATTACGACAACTTAGATGAAGTGTCATCCATAGAAGCTCATTTAGAGACTAAATGGCCAAGGCTTTTTATTGAGGACTGATCACATAGGCACTGTCTGCCTGACACTTACTAATTCCAGATTCCCAGAAGGAAAAAAAAATAGATGTTTAGACTAAACCACAGTGTGCAGACAGTCTAGGTGCAGTGAGCCGCTGTTAACCAGGGTAAGTTTTATATCTGCTACAGGAAACTATTTAACTACTTAAGTTTCCAGATATCAGTCAAGGGCCAACCTTGCAAGTGGACTTTTCTGCGATGAAATATAACCTGATTATAGAAGGAAAGTAAAGTATTAATAGAAGTTTGTCAGGCAAAGACAGGGAGAAAATTTATATTACACAGTTTAAAAATCTCAAGGTGAAATACTGGCTTCGTAAGGAATTCTGGGCTGGTGTTCCCGTAGAGCACCTAAAAGAAGCAAATTCAGAACACCATGGAGATATATGGCTTCAACCCGGGCTACCTAGGGTCCTCACATTTTGCAGCTACACTGCAAATGAAATTCAAAATGATAGGATACTTGAGGAAACAACCTTAGGAGCAGTTAGCAACAAAATAAGTTAGTAGTCAATCTGAATAAAGTTAGCACTCAAAACAAGAGTTAGAAAATGTAAAATTTTGATGAAGTAGAAAACATTCTTTAAAAATACGATTTAACGGTATTGATTGTTGACTGTCCTTATTTCATAGTAGCCAAAAACTAGAAGTATCTAAATGTTCATGAATAGGAAAACTAAAAAGTTATGATATTTTCATGTAGTACCATACTAAATTACAGTTAGAATGCCTGAATAAGTTTCACTTTGAGTGAAAACTGAAAAACTACATTAAAAAATGTAAGTTGCAGAATGATACAGTTTGATATCACTTTAATATAATTAAAACTATGAGTAAGAATGCATATTAAGGAATATGCATTTAGTGAAAATATAAAAACATACACAGAAATGATAAATATAGAATTTGGGAATTTAGTGAACTCTCTGTAAGGAGGAAGGGAAAGAAGAGAATGTGATTGGGTAGGGTCACATACTATATTTCAACTATATCAGAAGCAAAATTGAACGAGTGTTAAAATTTGTGGGAACAGCTGTTCATTATATATTTTTTTAAGATTTATTTATGCATACAAGAACTGGGGTGTAGGCCAGAGGTGCATAGTGGTGAGAGGAGTCACCAGAGACAGAGCAGGGAAACAGAACAGTCAGATCGACTGAAACACACCACTGAGGGAAGGAGCGGATGAGACAGGAAAGGTCTGCTGCGCCATGTGGGAATCTCCCTGGCCAGGGATCAAACTCATGTGACAGTGGCTGAGGATAGCATCATAGGCTGAGACTTAACCCGTTGCGCCACCAGGAAGGCCCTGTTCATTATATTTTATATAATTTTCTGAATAGTTAAATATTTTATGACAAAAGTATATAAAAATTTTAAATAATTTGCATTAAAGAGCAATTGAAAAGAGGCAAAAGCAGGTTAAACCTGTATAGCTCTTAGTTTGAATTAAACTTTATGCTTAGATTTTCAATAGATTATTTTGGGTTACTTTTTTCTTGTACCTTTTATAGTCAAAATAGAACATGGAGGAAACAAAACAAAATGACTTAACATGTTACATGGTTCTGGAATCAATCCTTTTTTGAGTTTTCCAAAATTCTAAATAACTTAGTGAAATGTTTCCTGTGTGCAAGATAATTCCTATCTTCATCTCTGAGTCTAGTCTTTTCTTCCTCTCTCCCCAATGATACCTCCTCTCTTTGGGTTTCTGGAGTTCTTTCTCTCTGGTTCCTGTCTCTTTTCTTACATTTTGGGGGTTACATTCTCTTAGGGCTTAGGGTCTCTGTCTTTCTTAGCCCTCTGCTTGTACCTAGGTTCTATTTTTCATACTTATATTCTTTCAGAGTCTGTCTCTTGTTTACTCTTTCACTTGTCACATCACCGTGTGTGTGCACGCATGCGGTGCACCTGCCTGTCTCTCTTCTTTCTCGCCCACTCCCAAATCTATGTCAGTTTCTTTCTCACTCCCGGGGTTGGTCTATATCTGTTTCTCTTCATCTCAGTCTCTCTTTTGGGGTCTTAAAGTTTCTTTTCTTGTTTGCCTACTTATTTGTTTCCTTTATTTTATTCAGGTAAAGCTACTTCCTCTTCTAATCCAAGCAGCCCTGCTCCAGACTGGTACAAAGATTTTGTGACAGATGCTGATGCTGAGGTTTTGGAGCATTCTGGGAAAATGGTACTTCTTTTTGAAATTCTTCGAATGGCAGAGGAAATTGGGGACAAAGTGTAAGTTCATTCCTACTTTTAATATGTAAATAAATCTTTTGATAACCTTTCTGTTTAAACAATTCATTTGAAGAAATTTATTTTGTTACGTTCCTCTCTAAATATGTAATTTCTCCACTTACAGTGATCGACAACTATTTTCCTTGAAAGTCACTAGTTCTAAGTGCATATTGTTTATTTCTTAAGTGTTATTTTCACGTTATGGCTATTGCACCTTAAACGTACTTCCTTGAGCCAAGCCTCTAGTTGATGTCTTCAAAATCACATTTCAGTTCATGCAGTGTGACCACACCATGTGGAAGCTCCCTGGCCAGAGATCGAACTCGTGCTGCAGTGGCTGCAGATAGCTTCACAGTGCCGAGACTTTTAACCCTTTGCGCCACCAGGGAGGCCCCTGAAATAAAATAATCTTTTATTTTATAAAATTTTCAGACTTAGTTGCTTTAACTTCCCTGAAAGAGGTAGATCTTCTGTTAAATTTCCATACCACCTTCTGATATACATCTACTCCCCTCAATATATTTCAGTGTACCTGTATTTGTCTTTTCACTGAATAGTGAGTTGTATGAAAATACAAGTTTTTTATTCATTTTTATTAACCACAGTATCTTGGCTACCTAATAAGTATTCACTGAAAGTTATTTTTGTTGTCTATTGCCACTTTACACAGAAATAAGTAGAGTAGTAATAGAGATAAAGTAATAGAGATAAAGTAACAGTATAAGATAATAGATAAAGTATCTATTATCTAAGTAAGTCTGAGTATAAGATACTGAGTATAAGATACTAAGATACTGAGTATAAGATAAAGTAACAGCGTATAAGAAACAAAGATAAAGGTATGTTTTAGAATAGAAACAGGACTTGGTAGATTAAATTCAGGGCAGAAAGGAGAGAGTAGTCAAAGGTGATTCTCAGGTTTCTTGCCCTAAGTTGCTGGTGGATTACGGTGTTACATCGTAAGGCAGAGATGCTTAGGTGAGTGTTAATTTTATTAGAGCTTGCTAAGAATCCTGCTCTATGTTAAGTTTGAAAGGCCTATTAGGTTTCCATGAAAGAAGTTATGTAGAAAATGAATATTTGACTCCAGAATTCTCAGGAGAGATTGCTCTAGCCATGCTTCTTTCTGCTGTAAGCATCTTTAGTTTAACATCAATTTTTATTTGGGTACATAGAAGAATTTTAAAAGTGTAGTAGGGATTTTTGTGTTCTTTAATTTCCTAGTGTATTAATCTTTTCTGTCATGTTCATCGTGATCATAGTCTCTCCTGTGGTAGAATATATACCATCTCAGAAGGCTACCTATAGTTGAATATTTCAAATTGTTAAAAAAATATATATCCTTATCTTTAGTTGGTACTATGTCCCTATAGCTGTTTCCCCTCTAATCTAAAACAGAATATATCTACTGTATTTTCTGCATAGTTCTAGTGATTTTCAGTTGTAAACCGAACTGATAAATAGCAATTTTAGAAATACACTTCATTATGGAAAATCTTAAGCAAAAGAAAAAGTGGAACGAACATTATAGGGATTTTTATCCATCACCCTATGCACTTCATTTTTCTGATGCTTTTCAAAGTAGGTTGCAATGTCACTACCATTATTTCAATTGTTTCTTCAAATAGTGGTAGGTTAATCTCTGTTGCCCCTTTTAGCTTTTTCCCTTAGTTCATCGATCTGTTCTGTGCATTTTTTTCAGTCCTGACTACATGGTCATGATAGTTTTTTTTAAAATAATCGCAAAATATGTTTGTAGTAAACAAAACAACTTCAGTTGAGTCATTATGAGGCTGGTTTTTGTGCATTCATGTGATAGAAAGTTTTTCAACATTAAATATTACTGTTGGTTCATGTGATAGAAAGTTTTTCAACATTAAATATTACTGTTGGTTCAGAACTTGTCATCTAAGGCACTTGCACATGCTCTTTCTTTAGTGAGTGCTTGTGCAAAAGCGTGCGCGCTCTTGCTCTCTCTCTCTCACACACACACACACAACGGTCAAGTCAGATTCCTCTGTTGTCTGTTTGCACAGTTCATCTTTTGACCCAAATGAAGACTTGTTCTTTCACAGAGAGAGAAATAAATGAATTTTAGTGATCTTAGCCAGTGATAATGCTGGTAAATTTTTAACAACTGAGTCTCTAAAAAAAAAATAATGACAAATACACAAATAATGACAATACACAAAGCGAAAAAGCAAGAATGAAAAGCCCTCATTTGAACCATTTGTTGATTTCCATGGTATAAATAATCCCACTGTGTCAATTTCAGGCTATCTATATGATATCAGAATTGATTCACTAAAGTTTTGGTTCTGAGATAATGTACTGAGAGTTCAAGGTACCGTCTTGGGTAATTTCTGCTGAATCAGTTTCCTTACCAGTATATTCTAGGGATAGAGTACTGGGAGACATTATGCTCCCACAGTGCAGAGCTCAAAAGCCATGTAATAGCCAATGTGTATGTGGTTAACTCCAAAAGTTATTTCATAATATAATTTGAGTTCTTTTTCGTTCTAAATTTGAAAATATCTCATAGTGAGTGTTCAAGGATCTTCTGGAGTCATAAGCACTTTCTTGTCATACAGTACAACTTGCAGAATAAGAACAAAATTGGAAAAAATTGTTTGCCACAGGTATCCTGGTATACTGACCTACTTTGTTTGAGTATATAAGGGAGATAATGAGTCCTCCTATATTCTCCATCTATAGTTTTTTTTTCTCAGTGTATAATTATATCTACTTTTCAGCAATGGGATGGATCAGAGCAATGGTTTTCAAATTGTTTCTCAGAGCCTTTGCAGGTTAGCGACTTAGAGGAGAGGGTTGAAAGGCCAGTGAAAACTTTTCCTTGTCGCCCAATCTTAAAACACCACCTTGCTTTTTATTATTTTTGTTGATAGCACATAAGAGTTTATATGAACAAATAATTTTCATGCCTAAAAGGGATGTAGAAAACCACTGTGATAGTGAATCAGGAATTTGCAGACATATTTGAAATGGAATGACAAAGTGTATACAATTTTAAATTACTCAGATACTTTTTGTTTGAAGACTTTTTCTCATATTCTCTAGACAGTGTAATTTGAAGGGTAATTTTTTTAGTTTTTTTTTTTTAAAGATTTATTTTTTTATTTATACATACAAGCTGGGGTACAGGCCAGAGGTATGGGGCTGCGAGAGGGTTCACCAGAGACAGAGCGGGTAGCAGAACAGGCAGATCAGAAATACACTGCTGAGGGGAGCAGCGGGTGAGGCAGGAGAGGTCTGCCGCACCATGTGGGACTCTCCCCAGCCGGGCGTCGAACTCACGTCCCCGCTGCCGACAGCTCCACAGCGCAGCACTTAACCGCTGCGCCACCGGGGAGGCTCCAATTTTTTTAGTTTTGAAGTCCAATTTATCAATTTTTTTCCTATAGGCCATACTTTTAGTGTCATGTCTCGAGATTGTTGCCTAGCTCCAGGTTACAAAAATATTTTTTCTTTGTATTCTTCTAAATATACTGTAGTTTCACTTTGGACATTTAGATTTACGCTCCATTTTGAGATAATTTTTATATAATGTATGAGGTGTTTTTTTTTGGGGGGGGGGATGTGGATGTCCAATTTTGCCAAGACAGTTTGTGACTATCCCTTTTGCAGTGATGCCTTTGTTTCTTGGTCAAAAATAAATTAACCATATTGTGTGGCTCTTTATCTGAACTCTGATTCTGTTCTATTGATTTATTCTTGTCCCTTTGTCAGTACTACAGTATTTTGATAGCTCTAGCTTTGTAAGTGTTGAAATCATGTACATTAGACCTCCAACTTTTTGTCTTTCAAGATTGTTTTCCCAACTCTGTGTGCTTGGCATTACCATATAAAAGTTAGAATCCAGTTTTTAATTTCTACAAAACATCCTACTGGGGGGCCTCCCTGGTGGCACAAGGGGTTAAGTCTCAGCACTATGAAGCTATCTGCAGCCACTGCAGCACGAGTTCAATACCTGGCCAGGGAGCTGACCCACATGGTGCAGCAGACCTCTCCTGCCTCACCCGCTGCTCCCCTCAGCAGATTATTTCAGTCAATCTGCCTGTTCTGCTCCCCACTCTGTCTCTGGTGAATCCTCTCACCGCCCCAAGCCTCTGGCCTACATCCCAGGTCTTACAAATAAATGAATCTTTAAAAAAAAATCCTACTGGGGTTTTGATTAGAGTCATTTTGAATTTGTACATCAATTTTGAATTTGTAGATCAGTTTGGGAAGAAGTTATACCTTTACTATGTTAATCTTCTAATCAGTGAACACTGTTTTTTTTAGCCTTGTTTTTAGCCAGTCTCTCATATCTCTGGACTTGATAGAAGATTTTCTTGAATTGGCTAGTAGGGAGAAGACAGAAGATAAAGACAAACCTCTAATTTATAAAGGTGAGTTAAAAATATTTCTATATTACAAATTTGAAACAATCGAAGAAAAAATACTTCCCAGACCTACAACCCTAATGTATCCATTTTTCTGAACTTTTTATCTTTTATCTACATAAATATGGTGTATGTTATTGACATGGTAGCATCAATTAAGATTTTTTCAACAGCTTTAATAAAATATAATTCACATACAGTGCAATTCACTCATTTAAAGTATACAGTTAAATGGCTTTTAGTATGTTCATAGTTATGCAACTATCACCACACTCAATTTTCCAGTGTTTAAAACCAACTATCACTCTTATGCCCCCTTTCCCACCCCTAAGCAATCACTGGATCTTCTTTTGTTTCTGTGGATTGACTTATTCTCGACTTTTTACATAAATGGAATCATGTAACATTTGGCATTTTGTGGCTGACTTCTTTCACATAGTGTGTCTTCAAGGTTTGTTCATGTGTTAGTACTTCATCCCATTTCATGGCCTATTAATATTCCACTGTATGGATAATGCCCACATTTTGATCATTCCTTCATTTAAGATAATTGGATTGTTTTCACCTTTGGCTGTTGTAATTAGCACGGCTGTATATGTTTATTTAGATGTTTTTATTTATTTAAAACATCTGTTTTCAATTATTTGGACATATACCCAGAAATGGAATTGTTGGGCTATGTGATAATTCTATGTCTAACTCATTGAGAAACCACCAAACTCTTTTCCATACTGCCTACTACACTGTTTTACGTTCTTACTAGCAGTGTACAAGTGTTCCAATTTCTCTACATCTTTGTCAGCACTTGCTGTTTTTCATTTTTTTTCCCAAAAATTATAGCCATCCACATGGTTGTGAAGCAGTATCTCATTGTGATTTTTATTTGTATTTCTCTTATTACTAATAATGTTGAGCATATTTTCATGTGCTTTTGTTGGCCAGAGATATAGATGAAAAATTGGGAATGCTGTAATTTTTTTAGTCTGTAGGACACAGATTTGTATCAAAAACAAATAGACATTAAGAAAAAGGTATTTGATAGGTACCTACTAGATACTGTACCGAAAACTGGAAAACATAGTTTTCTTAGGGAGCTAATGTCTAATGGTGAATACAGATACTAAATAAATATAGAAAATTAAATGTCAGGGAAATTAAGGGTAAAGTATTTCTATGATTTAGGAAGGAGTTGGTATAATCTCTCTACTTCATGATATTTCATGTAGTTCCTTGATATGTTTTAAACATATTTTCCTCTTTATCCGTCAATTTGTAGTGCATAAAGAATTACAAATTGGGGGGGAGGGAACAGAAAAAAGGAAGGGGGAAAAGTTTTTCACCATATTATTGACCATTTTTAAATGCACACTTCTGTGGCATTAAGTACATTCACAATTTATGCAACTATCACCGCCATTTAAAAAAATAATTTTCACCAGTTTTGCTGGAAAGCAAATCCCTGGAGCGTTCTATGTCATACTGGAAGTCCTCTCCACAGAAAATAAGTTTTGTTCATTTTACTTATTACCATTTCATAAACATTTTTTTAAAGATTTTAAAAATTTTTATTTTTGCATACAAGCTAGGGGGTACAGGCCAGAGGCATGGGGCAGCGAGAGGGTTCACCAGAGACAGAGTGGGGAGCAGAACAGACAGATCAACGGAAATACACTGCTGAGAGGAGCAGTGAGCAAGGCAGGAGGGGTCTGCTGTGCCATGTGGGAATCTCCCTGGCTGGGCATCGAACTCGCATCGCCAATGCCGACAGCTCCAACAGCGCAGCGCTTAACTGCTGCGCCACCAGGGAGGCCCTCATAAACATTTTGATGCTAATACATAATCTGTTACTTTCAGTTCTGTAATGTTCTGTCCAGTAAATATAATTTACTTAACTGTTTTTCTATTATACATTAGATTATTTTCAGTTTTTCACTCTTACAGATAATCTACAGTGGATATCTTCATGGCAGATGATACTTCAAAGTTTCCTTGGGTTAATTTCCCATGAAAAATAAATTATTTTATGGATATAACTGTTTTCCTATTTGAGAATAACTTTATAGTATTCATATTTCTTTGTTTTCAGATATTAGTTGATAACACTGGTCAACAAATTTTTACAAAAGTCATATCACTGAAATAAAATTAGTCATTTCCTATCAATTTGTATGTGCTCAACATGAATATGACAGTCAAATTCTAATTTTGGCTCTACTTTTTTTGGTAATCTGCAATAAATTGATGTTTGCATCATGAAATGCATGCTAAACACTGGTCAACAAATTTTTACAAAAGTCATGTTACTGAAATAAAATTAGTCATTTCCTATCAATTTGTTTGTGCTCAACACGAACATGACAGTCAGATTCTAATTTTGGCTCTAGTTATTTTGTAATCTGCAATAAATGGATGTTTACATCACGAAATGCATGCCAGTAATAATAGGCCTACGGTTAATACCTGTAAAAAGTCAAGTCATAGACTACTACTTAGATTTCTTCACTTGGAGAGCTGTTCAGGAGCATCTCTGGGGAGTGTCCATCAGTAGTCAGCCAGCATTGTAGTGGACCATTTTCCCTGGTATCTTTGTTCCATTGATGCGATATCTTGATGAAAACGTTCGCCATGTTCATCACTAACCATACCACAGTTTTCAGGGAAGAAATCCAGATGGGAATGAAGGAAGTGGATCTTTAGAGACATATTGCAGCCAAGTTTCTGACACTACATCAGCATGTCTTCTACTAGTTCCTTGTAGTTTTCTGCCCTACCATTCCCAAGAAAGTTTGTAGACAATAGGCAAAAAGCATTCCATGCTTGTTTCGTATCACCCGGCAGCAAGTTGTTGAACCGGTCATCTCAATGCAGATGGAATGTTTGGGTAGACTATTCTCGACTTCTTTTGTTTCATTATTCCACCGGGAAGAGTAGGAACCAAGCAGAAGTAACAGTCTTTTATGTGGTTGCTTGGCTCTCTCCACACCATGGGGACTGCAAACTACATTGATGGTCTTTTGCCATTTAACCACTGTGAAAGTTGTGTTGTACATGTAGCACAGCATATATACGGGACCCAAGGCTTATCTTGGTCACCAACCTTGCATCCGAAGTAAAGATGATAAGCCTTCTTCACTTGAGAAGTGATACTTTTCTTCTGGTTGGCAAATATCACTTCCCCACAAATAAAGCAGAAATTGTCCACGCTATTAATGCACTTTCAAGGCATTACTGTTCTGTATTGTGCCTAAATGGATAAAATAATAACAGTTCTATATGGAACAGTAGTTTAAACTGTCTCGCACAAAGCCTGAAGTATTTTCAATGCTCAACCTTTCTGACAGGGCTTTATCTAGTGCACTGCTGACGTCAGCTTACTTAAGCAGCTGCCTTGCAGTAGTAGTGCATTGCATCAGAAAATGATGCAATCAACTTGGATGATGTGTGCATGATGGTATTATGCAATACGATGCAATATTACATCATTCTAGGCTGATTTAGGATGTTGTTGCAGTCCTACTGGGTAAATTTACACGGTGAAACATATAAAATGAATTATATGAAATACCTTCAAAACGACAGCTAATAAAAATTTTTCAGGGTTATATTCATGTTCAGCACACCAAGGTACTACAGATTAGGGCCTTTTTAAATCAGTAATGATCTCACTGTTGACCAATGTAATTGTTTATTATTTAGTGATTGTATTTCTAATAAAAGGGAATCACTTTTCTCTAGATAATCATATAATCATTTGCATGATCAGCATAAAACTATTAATAGCTATCGAGATATAGTCCTATTCTTGCTGACGACATATTTTCAAAAAGGAGGCTATACTGTGGACTTTTTCTTTCTCTTTTTTTTGCCTTATGGTATCCTGAGTACCTTTAAGACTATAGTCTATGATTTTAAATTTCTGACCATTTATATTGATAACATTTTTTTTATTATTACACTTACTGTAAATAAAATGACATCTCTTAAGTTGTGGGTAGGAGAACCTAGTAATATCTTGTACCAAGTCATAGGCAGATGTGTTTTTTTTTAAATGGGCATATTGCTTAGATCACTACAGTAATTAAAAAGCAACATTAACTCTTTTTTTGATATAATACCAAATATATATTAGTGGCATACAAGTACATTTGCTTTTTTTTCCCCAAGTAAAACCCTTCCACAATATTAGTGTCTTGGATGTGGATTTTTAAAGGAATGATGAGTTCACTCCCTCTTCCCCAAGTAAGACTACTAAACGCCACTAAGCTACCAACTCATTACCAAGTCCCAAATTAAATGTTTACATAAAGTATTCCAGGGTGCATTTCATTTTGTAAATATGTTACCTACCATGAGAGGAAATGTCCCTAGCCTCTTAAATGTTACATTTGTGTCAGGGAAGAACAATAAGAAACAAACAAGTAAGTGCACTGTTTTAAAAAAAAAAAAAACAACACCTAGTGCAGAAATAATGAAAAAGCATAAAGGCAATAGAATGTTTGAGAACAGTATGTTCTTATCAGGCTTCCCTGATGAGGTAGCATTTAAGAGAGATCTGAAAGGCCATACAGCTGTTTGGTGGAAGAACATTCCCAAGCAGAGAAGACAGCAAGTGAAAATGCAGTGAGATTCCAATATAATTAACATGTGCAGAGAACATTAAGAATTCATACATGGATGAAGCATGTAAGTGAAGGGGGGAAATGTGTAAAGGAGACGAGATAAGATATATTTTATAGGGCCTTGGAGGCCATCACTTGACTGAGATGAGTTTTACTCCAAGGTTTTTGAAGGAGTGGTGTTATCTGACTTAAAATCACTCAGGAGACTGTTGAACCAGAGTATAGGGAGCAAGGGAGGGAGATGGGGATACCAGTTTAGATGCTATTTCAGTAACCGAGGCAACAGTTGATAGTGCTTAGACCAGAGTGGTGGCAAGAGAGGTGCTGCAAACTAATTGAATTCTTTATATATTTTGAAAATTGAATTAATGTGATTTGGTTATAGATTAGATAATGTTTATGAAAAAAAAAGATGAAAATCTGTGGACTCCATAGCTTTTGCACCCAGAGAGTGCTTCATGTTACATGGTAATTGTATCTATTTCTGTTAAAATCACTGTTCATTGAAGACAAACTCACTATTATACATTTTTGCACATTCTGTGTCTCTGCAGAGCTGGTCATATATTATATCCATAGTAAATACTTGCTGAACTGGCAAGGTGTAATACATTACCACTTCTGGATCTTCTCTAGTTCTTTTCCATAGTGATCTTTTAGCAATGCGTTTTCTCATGTGCCTGTTACATATCAGTGCTAGGTATATACTGACAATTTTTATCTTTGTCATTCCTCCACCCCATTTCATTGTTCTAGAATCCCTTCTTATTGGCATATATTTAACATATATCTGGGTAGTTTGCATATGTATTCCTTGATATTACTATGCTGAAGTATAATCTTGGCTTAAATATATTTTTCTATTGTCACTATATATAACTGTTATTAGTCACATTATATGTTCTGCCACTGATTCCATTATTAAATGGAAAATGCTCATTTTACTTTATATCTGTAGTGCTGTGATAACATTTTCCCATCTTTAATGGGTAAAAAAAATTATCATTTTTTAAATTTGTATTTTTCTGGCCACTAGTAAGATTGAATATTTTTTCATATGCTTTGTTGTGTCCATAAATAAATCAATCTTTTAAAAAAAGTACTTTAGCTATTCAATACCTATTGGAAGGAAATCTATGGTGAATTTATTTGTAATACGTCGAATTACTGTATGTTTAAAAATAGTACCTTTTGCTATGCAAATAGGATATATATGTATACACACACACACCAGCTTTTAAATGGTGAACAAGGAAGAAAGTCTATTGCCACTGACAAATCGATATATGTCAAATCTTTTTACTTTCATTGTTGTTGCCTAATTTTTAATCCCTCAGATTTTTTTATTAGTCATTTGTATATCTATATGACCTTGGGGATACATTTTAACTTCTCCATATGTTCGCTTAATTCATTCATCCTCCACGACAACTTCCATGCCAATGTTGTATCTGTTTACTTTCCCTATCCCCTCCTCTCTTTCCCCTATATCTTCTGGTAACCAGATTTCAAAATTCTAAAATTTGTTTTTGCTGTGATTTGCCGGTTTGTGCTATTTGGTCATTCATATTCCACAAATAAGTGAAACTATCTGGTATCTTGTTTTTCGTTTTCTGACATATTTCACATAACATAATCACCTGAAGAGCTATCCACTATGTTGCAAAAGGCACTAGTTCCTCTTTCTTTAATAGCTGAGTAATAGTTCATTCCATAATTTTTCTTTATCCAGTCATCTGTCATTGGATACTAAGGTTGGTTCCATGACTTGGCTATTGTGGATAATATTGCTATGAACATAGGTATGTATAAATCTTTTTGTATTAGAGTCTTAATATTCTTTGGTAAAATACCTACTAGTGGTATTGCTGGATCATGCAGTATGTCCATTTTAAGTTTTTTGAGGAATCTCCATACCATTTTCTATAGATGCTGTACCAAAGTACCATTCCCACAGTTGGCGAGCAATCCGTTTTCTCCAAATCCTTGCCAACATTCGTTGTTTCCTTTCTTTTTATTGTAGGCCATTCTCTTTGGGGTGAAGTGATATCTCATTGTGGTTTTTATTTGCATTTTCCTTTATAATAAGTGATGTTGAACAAATTTTCATGTTCCTGTAGTCCATCTAGATGTCTTCTTTGGAGAAGGTCTTTTGCCTGTTTTGCTTTATTGAGGCAACATTGGTTTATAATGTTGTTTGTGATTTAGAGGTATGGGGACTTGGCTTCAGGTATTGTTACCTTGCCACACCAACCACCAAAGTAATTATAGTGCTCCACCATAATCCATTCTGTTCCCTCACCACTCTATCCCATTTATTGGTGAAATTGTTTTTGCGTTGTAGAGTTCCTATATTTTGGAAATTACCCTTTGTCAGATGTGTGATGTGCAGATCTCTTCTCCCAGTCCATAACTTACCTTTTTGTTTTTGTGATGGTTTCTTTTGAGGTGCAAATGCTTTTTAGTTTGGTGTAGTCCCACTTGTTTATTTTTTTGTTTGTTTGCCTTGCCAATGGAGTTGTGTCCCCAAATACAACTCTATGATTTATGTCCAATAGTGTATCCCCTATGTTTTCTCTTAAGTATTTTATGGTTTCAGGTCTTATATCAAAATCTTTAATCCATTTTGAGTTAATTTTTGTGCATGGAATTAAGTGAGGATCTAGTTTCATTTTTTTTTTTTTTTTGCATGTGACTCCATGTTTCCTTACATTGTTAAAGAGGATTTCCTTTCTCTCTGGTATAGTCATGTCTCTGTTGACAAAGATTAACTGTCCATATTTGTGTGGGTATATTTCTGGGCTTTCTGTTCTATTCCATTCATTGATCTGTATTTCTGTTTTTGTTCCAATACCACACTTGATTACTGTTGTGTAGTACAGTTTGAAGACAAGGAGTGTGATATCTCCATTTTTCTTTCAGGATTTGCCTATTCCAGGCCTTTTGGATTCTATATAAATTTTATGATTGTTTATTCCATTTCCTTGAAAAAATTCATTGGGATTTTGAATAGGTATTGCATTGAACTTGTGGATTTCTTTAGGTTAATACGGCCATTTTAACAATGTTTATTCTAACCATTCATGAACATGGGATATTGTTCAGTTTCTTTGTGTCTTATTTCCTTTAACATAGTCTTAAAGTTTTAAGTGTGTAGGCCCTTAACCTCCTTCGTTAACTTTGTTCCCAGGTTTTTCATTTTGATATGATTGTAAATGGAATTGATTTTTAAATTTCCTCTTCTAATTATTTGTGATTAGTAATGCAATCAGTATTTTGTATTGATTTTTTATATCCTGTTACTCTACTGTTTTCATTTATTATATCTGGTAATTTTTGGTGGAGTCTTGGATTTTCTATGTATATTATATCATCAGTGAATAGTGTTAGTTTCACTTCTCCTTTTTCAATTTGGATTTATTTTATGTCGTCTTCTTGCCTAATTGATCCAACTTTGACTTCCAATACTGTGCTGAGCAGTAGTGATGAAAGTGATCATTCTTGTCTTGTTCATGATCTTTGAGGAAAGGCTTTCAATTTATCACCATCAAGTGTGATGTTGGCTGTGCATTTGTCATACACTGCCTTTGTTATGTTGAGAATAAGTTCTGTTTATTCCCATTTTATTGAGTTTTAATCATAAGCGAGTGTTGAATCTTATTGGATTCTTTTTCTGTGTATATTGAGATGATCATGTGATTTTTATCTTGTTGATCTGGTGAATGACATTGAATGATTTGCATATGTTGAACCAATCTTGCATAACTGGAGTGAAACCTACATTCTCTTGTTAAATTTTCAGGTGAAGGGAAGTGGCTCCGAAACATTGACTATTACCGTTTAGATGGTTCTACAACTGCACAATCAAGGAAAAAATGGGCTGAAGAGTTTAATGATGAAACTAATGTGAGGTAAGAAGCATTTAAAAATCATTTTTAAGTCTGTATACAGTAAAATTCACTCTTCTTAGTGAACTCAAATACATTTTTGACATATGTAAGATATAGTCAAAATATGAAATAATTTTATTACCTCTTTAAGAAATTAAGAAATTCAGTCAAGGTGTCATACACAAAAGGTTTGTAACCATTTAAGTCTGACTTCTTTTCCTTAGCAAAATGCATCTGACATTTATATTTTTTCAAATAGCAATAGTTTCTTCCTTTTTATTATTGAGTAGTTTTCCAATATATGTATGTATTATAGTTTGTGTATCCATTTCCAATTGAGAAACATTGGAGTTGTTTCCTGGTTTTATAATTAAAATTGAGGTTGCTCTAAACATTCATTCATAAGTTTTTGCATGATCAATAGAAATTTATGCAAGTGAAATGATAATCTAGGAATGTAGTTGCTGGATTATGTGGAAAGTTTTTATTTAGCTTTGTAAGAAATTGCTAAACATTTTCAAAGTGGTTGTATAATTTTGCTTTCCCACCAACAATGTATGAGATTTACAATTGCTTTCTATGTTCTTTTAAAAATTCATTGTACTGGTGTATAATAATATCTTATGTGGTTTTAATTTCCATTTGCCTAGTGATCATTGATACTGACCATCTTTTCATGTGTTTATTGACCACTTTTATATCATCTTTGATATAAAAACATATATAATATTGATATATAAGATATATAAAATGTCTAAGAGAGCTTTAATGTGATCAGAGATTCCTGCTCTCTTTTAGAAATTTGAATTGTATTTTTTAAACTACTGTAGATAGTAGGGTGTATTGTTGATGTTGCTTTTAAGTGTTAGACCCATTATCAATTAATGGGCTGGAACTGCATTTGGAAGAGAGAGAAACACACACACACACACACACACACACACACACACACACACACTCACTCTCTCACACAGTCACAAACATACACACAGATTTGTGAAAGCCTGGCCTTTGAGAAAAGGATGAAGAAATGGGATTTAGTTTAATGAAAATGGCTGAGGTATAAATGTTTGGCATAAATAAATAATAAATAAATTTTGAAGTATGAAAGATCATATATTATGTGTGTAGAAATATATTTCAATTCTAACAGTCATAAAATGGACCTAGGATTAAGGCTAGAAAAGTTCTAGTTAGACCGTAGGGAAGAGCATTATTCTATTAGATACTTAAAATCTATAGAGTCTGGAGAGTTTGATCACAGGGATGGTTTGACTACAGTAAATTTACAAAAGCACATGATTAAGTAAGTGTTTAAAGAATAAATACATTTTTATAGTTCGTTGCTTTTAAAAATACTACAAATGAGTATAAACAATTAATTTTATTGAGTAACTCTAGTCTAATTTTTCAAAGTTACTCTAAACTTTTGATTTGCTCAGTTTCTCAAAATTTTAAATTTCAAGGTGGCACATGTTTTGTCCCATAATGCTACTACTACATTTGAGAGTTCTTGCCTAGCTTTATTGATATGATACAGATAAATTAGAGAGCGACCCAGTCAAGGATTCAAGCAAGCAATGTTTATTATGGATCACACAGTAGGAGAGGGGAGGCAACTGCCTTGAGCCATACTATCAGCCAGAAAGCTGCTGGGGTCCTGGTTTTATGGGGTTGATCACCAGGGTTGGGTAGTGAGGAAGCAGAATATTACCGGGCCAGGGTTTTAGCAGGTTAACTGAATAAGGTAACTATGACTATGTTAACTCAGTAAACAAACAAGGGCCAGGTACCAGGGACCCTGTAACATCTCCCTTTGTTGCATTCCATTCCTCATTCTTGAGGGGGATTAATGGTGATATTCTCTTTCTACAGTTACTTCCTGCTGAAAGGGGCAGGAAGGAATGGAAGGGGCATAAAGGAATGGAATTTCAACTGAGCGAGGCAGAGATAGGTCTGGTCATCCCCTGGCTGGGTTCCCAGTTGTTAATACGCTTAGACAAGGGCCACTTGGAGTTTCCTGAGGGGCAAGGGTGGAGGACTCATTTACTGCAGGGCAAAACAATAATATTCAGCAGGCAAGAAAAAAGTTAGCTGCCAACCATCCATTTATTCCTGGGATGGAATTATTTATACTTCTGGTATCTTATTTTAAATAGCAATTTTAGGTCAAAGATTGGGTCACACAAATACCCTGGGTCCACAGGCTCTTGGATTTCCTCTAGGGTAACAGTAGGCTTTACTTGGGTGTGATTGCTCAAGGGTTTATTCCACCGACCTGACAATACAGCTATGCTCCTATGATTCATTCAGTCCTATTTAGAAAATCTCAGATCTCTTGTTAGCAATTACTGTGAGTACAGCTTTTTCCATAAGCTCTACAATTTCTTTTATCCTCACTTCTGTGACAAACCTGTATTTTTAGAGTATTTGTCAGTTGTTTTCCTGTGAATTTCTCTGAATTCAAAGCATTAGAATGAGGAACTTCTTTAAATGGCAAGACTTAAAGTCTGATTATAACACAGTTTGCCAAGGAATTTTACTCAGTTTTATGGCATACAGTATGTTAGAATAACCAGAATTGACAAGTGACATTATACCACAATAAAGTTTCACATAATTTTATGACACTCATCAATGTTTACATATATCAGTGTTCCGCATAAAAGCTTCAAAATAACCCAGTTGGCCCAGGTTTTTTAACATTATTTTCCACAAGGAGAACAAGTTTTTGGGTGTCTTAGATGTCCTTAAGACCTCTGACTTTTCTTTCTTTTTAAAAAATTTTATTTATTTATTTATTTATTTATGCATGCGAAAACCGGGGTCTAGGCCAGAGATATGGGGGTGGGAGGGGAGAGAGGATTCACCAGAGAGGGAGTGGGGAGCAGAACAGGTGGATCTACTAAAATACACTGCTGAGGGGAGCAGCAGCCGAGAGAGGAGAGGTCTGCTGTGCCATGTAGGTTAGCTCCCTTGCCGGGGATTCAGCTCATATTGCATTGGCTGATGGTAGCTTGATAGTGCTGAGACTTTGACCCCTGCACCACCAGGGAGGCACTAAGACCTCTGATTTTTCCTTTTTATTGATCACAAACTTTATCATTTTAGAATTTTGATTTCAGCGAAGCTTTTCAACAGGCTTAACATAGATTTTTCTAAAATAATTGCCCAGAGTGATAAAGATTTTGAGAACAATTCTCAGTCAGACAAGGCCTCAGCAATCTGTCAAGACTAGATTATTCTCTAGTCAATCAACCCTAAGGATAATAGAGATCTTCAGGTTACTTAAACCTGGTCAATTACTTTTCAATACTTGAGGGAAGGTTTCAGTTCTGTCCACCTGATCCTTAGTAATTCTGTCAATGGGCCCAGGGCCCCTCAGTGTGATCCCAGTCTCCCCTCAAAACAGGTGGATAAGTTTGTAGCCTGCCAGCTTCTATCCACTGCTCCACCTACCAGTAGTCAGAGAGATGGACCAAGAGGTCCTGCTCCCAAGCCCAGGAAAAGGCTCTTGGACCCTTCTGGTCAAGATTGAAAAGTACTCCGCAGACACTGGTGATTAGCTAAAGAGATTCCAGAAAGTGCAGGGTTAGGAGTCTATATAGGTTTAAGGAATGGGGTTTGAGAACAAAGATGATAAGCTCTTTGGCTGAGAAAGTGAGGAGAATGGACTTGTGTAAAGTGCATTTGTTATTGCTAGTTGTGAGCACCAGTCAGCTGTAGCTCGAGGATCATGCAGAGCTTGTGACCATCTCCAAGGTGAACGTCTCATGGACGCTGTGTTATCTGTACCTCCAGGTTGAACTGGTCTAGTCCCAAGGTCTCTAACTCCTTTTTTCTTCTGAGTCTTTTAACTCCCTCTTTTCCCATAGCAGCTAACTAGGTAAACTGTGGAAAGAGCTCAGAAATGCTCAGGTTGGGGACATTAGTGGAGACAAAATGGACCAAGGAAATTTATGCCAGCAGGTATCTGGGCCTAAAGTTATCAGTTTTGTTAACCTCTTGCATACCAGCCCATGGAAATGGTAAAATTTTGCAAAATTTTTGCCCTGATCCCTGTCTTGTCCCAGGCACTCTCCTAGGACCCTTCCTATCTCAATTTCAGTTAGACTGGTGCAGAAATCAGAAAGTTGTGTGTTAATTTCTGGTCTCAAATACTGCTAAAACGTATCTTTTTCCCCCTAAGTTATGGGTATTCTGTAAAACAGGAAATTCAATTATTTCATGTATGAACTCAGATGAATTACCCTTTTCATAAGTGTCTTAAAGTCAGTAAGACAAATCTTGGTAACTTTAGCACAGTTGCCCTCTGTAAAGGCAGGAAGACAACAGGAGCACAGGTTCGCTATGGAGCTGCACAGACAGGGCTAAAGGGAAGGAGTTCTGGAGCCCTCGGTGGCTTTATTGGTTTCTTGTAGGGAGGTAACCAGGTACAGGGCAGGTAAAGGGGCCAGGGGGCTGGGAGGCTGGCAGGCCTCCCAGCCCCTGGCAAATATTCACTCTCTTGGGCTCTTTGGCGGTGTCTCATGGCCTCTGCTGCACCCCAAATGGAAGGTTCTCTGCTTCTCCTGTCTCTGGTACTTCTGCCGCTGATGCTCTTTTCTCCTTCCTCTGCTTATAAGCCCAGTCTCTGGCCCAGGTTTGCCCACTCACACAGGCCCACACCCTATTCCAGGTGCCCACCATCAGGCATGCACATAGGCCTCCAGAGGTCCATCATTGAGGGGAGGGCGGAAAAAACTGTTCATTCTCCCGTTTACCCTATACCCTCTTTCAACATTGGCTTCTCACTAAAAGTTGACCACAGTTTAAAAATACCTTTTTCCTTTTAGCAGATGGAAGAAAATTGAAATTTGGTTTTACATAAGTAGACTATATATTAAAGCTTAATTTTTAGAAACCCTCACTACAAGTTATTTTATCTTATTTAGCTTGACCATGTAAAATTCATTTCTAAAATTTCTCACTTAAATCTTCTACAAGTTCTTTTGCTTTTATCATGTTTTACATTATTCCATTCCAAAAACAACCAGCTTTATCTTCAGACTAAATCTTTTAGGTTCTGAACAAACTATCTCCATTTCCTACACCTTCAAACACAGACATCCTTCCTTTTTTACATGGAGTCGTTTCACTTCATTATCTTCATTAGTTTCAGTTTCACAATTCAATTAAAATTCTCAACTTTTAAAACCTTAACTTCCCAATTTCTTGTTTATAAGCACCTATGAAAAATGTTACCATTATGTTATCCCTTTGAGTTAGAAGACTCAGTTGTCACATATTCTAGAACATGAGTCAATTGTTTCTTTTACATGAAATAAGACGCATTTCACTCATATACCCAGATCCTTTGTTCTCTTGCAATAAAGAGATAAAAGTAAGCCTAGATTCTGTCACAGTTTTCATCCCAGAGAGGGGATCCCTGCCTTGACTTTGCAGGGCCTGATTACAGTGGTTTAGGTATTAGACTGAAGTTGGGAATCCAAATTCAACAGAACCCTGCCATTCCCAGGAATTCCTACAGCTCATTGTGAGTTTTTGAAATGGGAACCTAGCAAATGGGCTTCCTTTCTATCTGTAGGCAGCCTCCTTTTTCCTTCAATTATAAAACCTAGGCTAGCAGGCCTCCCAGCCCCCAGCAAATTTTCATTCTTTCTGGGTTCTCTGGCACTCGTGGTCTTTCTGCTGCATCCCAACTGTCGCTTCTGCTACTGTTGTTTTGCTGCTGCTGGTTATAAGCCCAGTCTCTGGCTCAGGTGCGCCCACTCACGCACGCCCACACCCCATTCCAGGTGCCCACCAGCAGGCATGTGTGTAGGCCTGCAGAGATCTATCATTGATAGGAGGGCAGAAAAACCTGATGACTCTTTCGTTTACCCTACAGTATCTCTCTGGTGATTTGAACTTTTTTCCTAGAAACCTTACGTACTTTCTCCACCAAGTGATTCAGAATCTTGGTGGTATTGAGGTCAGATTCATGTTGGGAGGTACTGGCCACCAAAAGGTCATCCAGTGACGTGACCAAGTACCTCAGGTCCCTTGGGCTAGCGCCTTCGCAGAGTTTTTAAACCCCTGTGGGAGCATAGTGCAATAATACTGCATTTTATGGAGAGTTTTGGAATCATGCCATTCAAAGGCAAACAATTCCTGGGACTTGGGAGTGTAGGGAAGTCATCCTCAAGTCCTCTACTAACCTTTATACTCTCCATTAGGCTTTCTTGCTAATAAGATTGGGGTATTGTATGGAGAATGGCACCACTGAATTAATCTCAATTACCAGTTGAATCCCCTTTGAGACCTCTTTTCTTTGGGGATGTTGCTGTAGGCCAGACTTCAGTGGTAGGCACTTGAGTTTAATGTGGATGGGTGAGCCATATCTGGACCACTCTTACCTGTGTCTGGGCCCAAACCTTAATGTTGACCCCAGGCAAGTCCCCCAAAGAAAGCCCCCCACTTTGTTTGTGGCTAGCAAGGCCACCAATGCCTCCTGAGATTGCACTAGTACCTTTATTTAGAGTTCAGTTATTGCCTTCCAAATAAACAATAGCTCCGAACTTATCTAACAGGTCTCTCTTTAGAAGGGGGACTTAGCATTTTGGTATGTACAGGAAGGAAGGAAACTCTTAGTATGTTCTTTTCCTGACGCCTCAGTTACTGAGCAAGTTTGGAGGATGATAATGGTCCTTTCTGATGTGGGATGATTGGTACAGACCTTTGAGAGTTCTTGTCTGACTTTATTGGGCTGACAAAAGGAATTTAGAGAGAGACAACCAAAGAGTCAAACAAGGAATATTTGCTGTGGATCATCTACTAGGAGAGGATCAGCAAGTGTTCAGAGCCGTTCTCTCAACCTGAGAGTGGTGAGGTCCAGACTTTATGGGTTGATTGCCAGTGGGGAGTAGTGGTGAAGCAGGGTATTAGCTGACCAGGCTTTTACCAGATTAACTCTGTAACAAGAAAGTAAGGTAGTAAACAAGAACTAAATTAATTCAATAAACAAGAACCAGGTTCTAGGAGCCCTGTTAACAGTAACACATATTTTATGTCTAATCAGGAACATTGAAATGCAGATATTGAGCTATTAGCTTAACTTACTAGTAAATTAATCCCCCCTAAACATGTGCCAAAAATTGTCTCTGATTGAAATTTGGGTACTTAACTCTTGGGTAGATAAATGTGTCCCGATTAAACCCAAAAATATTAGAGATTTTGTCTATCTAAATAAAATTATCTATTTTCTCATGACCCAGTAAGTTTTAGAAAATATTTCCAGGTTTGGCGATTACAAATAAATTTGTTATGGACAATTTGGAAGGGTTTTGTGCAGACCTAAGTTTTCATTTCTCTAAGGTAAATGCTCAGAGTGTGATTGCTAGGTCACATGGTAAGTGAATATTTAGGTTTTTTTGAAACTGTATTTCAGGGTGGCTGCACCATTTTATAGTCCCACAAGTAAAGTATAAGTGATCAAGTTTCTCTGTATTCTTACCAGCAATGGTGTTATCACTATTTTTATTTTGAACTATTCTGATAGATATATAGTGGTTCCTTGTCGTGGTCCTAATTTGAATTTCCATGGTTGCTGGTTATGTTGAATTATCTTTCATGTGTTTATTTGCCATCTATATATATTATTGGTGAAATTTTTTTTCAGATCTTTTGTCCATTTTTTATTTGGATTACATGTTTATTGAGTATTTGAAAATATAATTTAGATACAAATCACTTGTCACACATGAGATTTGCAAATATTTTTTTTTTTGCCAATCTATGGCTTGTTTTTTATTACCTTCACAAAGTTTTTCACAGACCAAGAATTTTTAATTTTTGTGGTCTAGTTTGTTATTTTTTAATCTTGTTTTAGGTTTCAAGTCTAAGACTCTTCCTCAAGCCCTCTATCCTGAAGATTTTCTCCTCTGTTATAAAAATTTTAGTATTTTACATTTTATATTTTAAGTGCATTTTCAATTAATTTTTGTATGAGATCATTTAGGTCAAATTCATTTTTCTTTTCTTTCTTTAACCTACGAATGTCCAATTACACCAACACCATTTGTTGTACAGCTATTCTTCTTCCACCAAATTGCTTTTGCACTTTTGTGAAGTCAGTTGGCTATGCTTGTGTGTGGCTATTTCTTGATTCACTGTTCAATTCTGCTGATCCATTACTTTATCTCTCTGCCATTACCTCATTGTTGTGATTAGTATACCTGTATAGCTAAGCCGTGATGACAGGCTGAGAGATATATCCCAATTTATTCTACTTTTTTATCTATAAAATCCTGTGAGAACGTGATAGTAATTTCATTATATCTCTTATCAGTTTGGGGGGAATTGATACTGTGAGTCTCCCCACGAATATAGCTCTCTGTCTGTAGATCGCTGATTTCTTCCGTCATTGTTTTGTCCTTTTCAGCACATAAGTCCTGCATCTGTTTTATTAGATTTATACCTATTTCATTTTTTGAGTGATTGTAAGTGACACTATGTTCTTATCCATGTGTTCATTGCTAGTATATTGAAATGCAGTTGATTTTTGTGTTGATCTTTTATCTGTGACCTTGCTGAACTGACCTGTTTGTTCTAGGAGATTTGTAGATTCCTTAAGATTTTCTGCTAACTATTGTGTCATATGCAAGTAAGGGTGGTTTTATTTATTTTTCTCTGCTTTATATGCTGTTAATTTCCTTTTCTTGCCTTATTACACTGGCTAGAACTTTAGTCACAAGTGATGACTCATGAGAGTGAACATTCTTGTCTTTTTCTTGATCTTGAGAAGAGTATTCAGTATTACCTATGATATTAGGTATAGATTTTGTATAGCTGCTGTATCGTGTTGAGGAATTTCCCCTCTCTACCTAGTTTGCTGATAATTTTTATTATCAGAGGGTGTTAAATTTTGTTAGATGCTTTTTCTGCCTTGTTTAATATCTATTTCTTTCTTTAGCCTGTTAAAATGATGTATTACATAGATTATCTTTTTTAAATACTGAGCCAGCCTTATATCCCTGGAATAGACACTATAAAATTGCTCATAGTAATCTCTTATCCTAAGATAACCAGTTTTCTGTTTCATTGATTTTTCTCTGCTTGCTTTGACTTTATTTTGTTCATCTTTTTTCTACTTTTTGAGGTCAAAGATTACTTATTTGATTTAAGGCTTTTCTTCTTTTGTAATACAAGTATTTAATTGCTGTAAGCTTCCCTCTTGGCACTACTTTAGCTGTGTTATACAAATAGAAGAATGTGAATTTTACTGTTTTGGGGTTGTAATGTCCTATAAATGTTGATCATATATCTGTGTGTGTGCGTGTCTGTGTGTGTATAGGTTCTGGTCTTACATACTATTCTTTAATCCATTTTGAATTACTTAATTTCTGTATATGAAGTTAAGTAATGACCTAGTTAAAATTTTGCACTTGAGCCTATCCAAGTTTCCAAACACTACTTGTTTTTCCTTTCTCCATTGTATGGTTGGTTTTCCTTTCTCCATTGTATGGTCGTGGCTACTTTGTGAAATGTGAACTGTTCATATTTGTGTGGGTTTATTTCTGGGCTCTTTATTCCTTTGGTCTGTGTTTGTGTTCCAATACTATCATGTTTTATTTACTGTTGCTGTTTAGTATAGTTTGAAATCAAGTATCACTATACCTCCATTTTTCTTCCTTCTCGTAGGATTGCTTTGGCTATTTGGTTTTTTATGGTTCCATGCAAATTTTAAAAATTGTTCTATTTCCTAGAAAAAAGTCATTGGGATTTTGATAGGTGTGGTGTTCAATCTGCAAATTGCTTTAGGTAATACGGTCATTTTAATGATGCCTATTTTTTTTCTGTGCATGAACATAGGATATTTTTCCATTTTTTTGTGTCTTATTTCCTTTGACAGTATCTTATAATTTCCACATAGGTTCTACATCTCCCTCATTAAGTTTATTTTCAGGTATTTCATCCTTTCTTGGGGAGATTGTAAATGAGATTGTTTTTTCATTTCTCTTCTAATTCATATTTGCATATAGAAATACAACTGAGTTTTACATATCGATTATGTATCCTGCCACTTTGCTCTATTATTTCTAGTAGTTTTTTTATAGTCTCATAGATTTTCTATTTATATTATCATGTCTGTCATCTGTGAATAGTGATTATTTTATTTCTTCCTTTCCTATTTAGAGTACTTCTGTTTCCTCTGACTATGATGTTCAATATTATATTGAATAGTCAAATACTATATTGAATACTCTCATCTGACTAGAGATACCCATTACTATATTAGGTGTTTTGGACATCCTGTCTTGTTTTAATCTTAGGGGAAATGCTTTCAGTTTTTCACCATCGAGCATAATGTTGGCTATGGGTTTGTCATATATAGCTTTTGTTATGTTGCAATATGTTCCTTCTATTCCCATTTTTTTGAGTTTTTATCATAAATGAATGTTGAATCTTATCAAATGTTTTTTCATTGTCTATTAAAGTGATCCTGTGAGTTTTTGTTTGTTCACATGATGAATGACATTGATTGATTTGATTGTTGAACCAACCTTGCATGCCTGGAATGATCCCCACTTGGTCATAATATCAATAGATGATTCTCTTACTATATTGCTGGATTCGATTTGTCAAGACTTTGTTGATGATTTTTGCATATATGGTCATTAGATATTGGCCTATAGTTTTCTTTTTTGCTGCTATTCTTCTTTGGTTTTAGAATCAAGTTAATGTTGGCCACATGAAATTTGATTGGTAGCTTTCCCCCACCTTCTCCAATTTTTTGATGAGTTTCAGACAGATGTTTTATTCTCTTTGAAGTGGAATTAACTAGTGAAGGTAATGGTCCTGCCTGGGCTTTTGTCCTTGGTGAGAATTTTGATTACTCTTTTGATTGTTGTGCTTATGATTGGTCAGTTCAAATTTTGTAGTTCATCCTGAGTTCAGTCTCAGATAGTTGTATGATTCTTAAAAAAAATTTCTAGTTTTCTAGGTTGTCCAATTTGTTTGCATAGAGATGTTCATGGTAGTTTATGATGATCTTTTGTGTAGCTACACTATCTTATGTAATTTTGCTTCTTTCATTTCTGATTCTTTTCATTTTTTTTTCTCTTCATAGTGAGCACAGGTAAGGGTAATCAGTTGAGACTTTCCTTGTTTATTGCTGTGGGCCTGTATTGCTATGCCCTTCCCTCTTAATACTTTTGTTAGTATATCCTTCAGGGTTTGGTAGCTTCTTCATTTTCATTTATCTCTGAATAATTTTTTATTTCTACTTTGATTTCTTCATTGACTCAGGAGTTGTTCAAAAACATTTTGTTTAATCTCCACATGTTTGGACTTTTTCCAGGTTTCTCATTGTGGTTCATTTGAAGCTTTACACGATTGTGATCTGAAAAGATGTATGATATAATTCTGGTTTCCTTTATTTTTTGAGACATATTTTGCATCCCAGCGTATGATCTATCCTTGAGAGTGTCCCATGTGTACTTGAGAAGAATGTGTATTCACTTCTTTTGCCATAGCAGCTATGTAAATGTCTGTGATTTGCATCTCATCCATTACTTCTTTTAAGGCCATTGTTTCCTTGCTTACTTTCTCCTGAGTGATCAGTCCACTGATGAAAGTGGTGTGTTGGCAATCCCCTACTGCTATTGTGTTGCTGTCAATGGGTTGCTTTAGATCTGTTAACACATTGTTTGTGGGTAGTTTTTATTGCATGCTAACAGGTGGCGTGGGCCATTTTTGCTAATTTTTTAAGTATAAAAATAAACATTTATATGTTACCCGCATTCTACCACTAGTCTATAAAAAACTTATTAAACGTGTCCCACGCTCTACTACCAGTCAACGTAAAATGTATAAATACGTGTCCCACATACAATGTGTTAATAGTTGCTTTATATATTTGGGTGCACTTATGTTGGATCTGTCCATATTGGTGTCAAATAGATCTTCATGATAAATTATTCTTTTGAGCATTATATAGTGCCCATCTTTGTCACTAATTACCGTTTTTGTCTAAAAATCTAATTCTGTCACATGAGGATAGCAGTTCCTCCTTTTTGTTTTTTTGGTCTGTGTTTTTGGCTCTAAATACCTTGCTCCATCCTTTCACTTTGTTTCTTTTTGTCTTTAGACAGATCTAATGTCAGACTCTTATATGCATGATGTAGATAGGTCATGCTCTTTAATCCAGCCTATTGTTCTTTGTCTTTTAATTGGTTAGTTCAGGCATTCTTGATTACAATGACTTTTGATGTATAGGCCTTATTTACTACCATTCTGTTGTTTTGGTTCTTTTCTGTTGTTTCTCTTACCTTGTGTTTCTGTCCCCTTTTTCATTTGGATTGCTCTCCATGGTGGTTCTGTTAGTTTTTTCATTTCTTCTAAGTGTCTTTAGTTTAGGTTTTTGTTAGAAACTTTCTAAAATAGTTCTATCTGTGTTACTATTGACTCATTTTCATTTCACTATACAGATTCTGTCCTTCCTGCCCTTTAAAGTTTTGTTGTTGTCTCACGTTTTTCTTGTTTGTACTTCTAATTCTGTAGTACTGTTTATCACCTTGGGAAGGTGCCGTGTCCTTTTGGGTTCTTGCTTTTACATAGAAAAACTTTTCATTATTTCTTATAGGCAGTCTGGTGATGGTAAACTCCATTACCTCGTTTGTTTGGGAGACCCATTATTTCTCCATCATATTTGAATGATAATTTTGCTAAATGGAGTACTCTTGGCTTGCAGTTTTTTATTTTAGAGTTGTAAATATATTATCCCTTTCTCTAGCACTGAGAATATCTGCTGAGAAATGTGATAAAAATCTGGGCAAGGTGTCTTTGTATGTTGTATTTTTTTTCTAACAGCTTTTAATGTTTTTTCTTTATATTTCACTTTTGATAATGATATGTCTTGGTAAAGGTCATTTTTACATTTAGAAATTTGGGTGTTCTTTTGCTTTCCTGGATATCCAAGTTTAATTATTTTCTTGGACTTGGAAAGTTCTTAGCTATTACTACTTTGAATAGTGTCTCTGCTCCCTTTTCTCCCTCTTCTTCTCTGGAATACCCATTGTCCTTATGTTTCCTCTTCTAATGCAGTCTGATATTTCTCATAGAGTTACTTCATTGTTTCTAAATCTTCTGTGCTTTATCAGCTTAAGTGTACTTAATATGCTTTCTATGTTCTTATGTTATTTAGTGTCTCTTTGTGCTTTTTTTTTTTAAAAAAAATCTTTAATCTCTCTAGTGAAGAACTGGATCTCTTTCTCCAACATCCAGAACCTTATTTTCTGTGTTTGATTGCACTTCTGTTAACTTCATTGAATTTCCTTAGGATTGATATTCTAAAATTAATCTGTTAGGTCCCTGAATTCTTTGTTCTTTATGTAGGTGTCTTGACTCATATTTTCTTGCAACTTTTCTGTTATATTCAGAAGTTCCTTGTTTCCTAGTCAAGTGTGTTGCCTTTTCTTTTTACTACTTGGGATGCTGTGCATTTAATTGTTTTTAATCTTCATTTAACTTGGAAGCAGGTGCGGGAAGTGTGGGAAATTGCATTTCAAGGAATTGGTGTTAATCTTGGTAGGGAGGGTGGGCTATTCAGGTAGAGAGTTTTATACCATCTCTTCTACCCTTGGGTCCAGATCAAATACTTTTTACTGCTTCATGAAACCCAACTTCTAGTGCCTATCTTCTTTGCTATTACTTTCATTGGAGCACAACAGGTCTCTTTCTCCAGTTTCCCAGCAGGAGTAGGGAAGGGGCTCTGCCATCCGTGTTGCTGATAGCCAGATTTTCTATGAATTAGCCAAAGATCCCAGTGCCCATATGCTAAATAGGTCTGTACTCCCTGCTCACTGAGAAGATTCTCATATCTGATTCTGTGCTGCATGGTCTGTGTTTGTTCCCTAGCCACTGCCCTTGCTGCAATTCCTTTTGCCACTTTCTGTTCCTACCCCCACAGTGACCCATCATCCTTAGAGGAAAACTCCTGTAGGTCAGTTTCCTATTGTTGGTGAACTGGTGAAATTTCCTGTGAGCAAAATTTAGTGTCTCCTAGTAGTAAATAGGGAAGAGTTTTTTCAAAACCTCCTATTCCGCAGTGTTGTCCATTGAGCTGCACTTAATACTCAGTAAGTTTATATGGTTACTTTTTTGTCCCACATAACATAGTATTGCAGTTTTTATGGTTATGTAACCCATTGAGTAGCTACACTGTAATTTAGTCCTCTGTGTACATTTTTTTATTTTTAACCTTGTTATTATAAATATTGTAATAATTTTTTTGCTTTTCTGATAATTCCTATAGTCTGTAATTCAAACTCCATATTGATATAAAGCATTAATTTAAGACTTTTGTTCATTATCAGGGTTTCTCTTAATTGTAAATTCTTTCCTGTTATTTAAATTTTGAGTTTCCTTGCATCCTAGTTTATAAAGCTCTACTTGTATGACATTAGTTACTAATTTTCTGTGATGAAATCATAGAAAGTAAGACTTGATATTAAGGCATTTTATGCAGATTGTGGAATTTATTATGTTTCAGGGATTTTTCTCACTCTAACTTGCCAACAATAAACAAAGTATATAGTCATTCAATGGAATGTTCTGCCACCAGGCATGTTGGTAACAGTTCAGAAAAATCTTGCAATATAAACTGAATACATGAATATAATCTATATAAAACCAAAAGTGTCTATGCTTGGAAAAAAAGAAACTTTTAGGAATGTACCATAATTTTTATGAAGTTTTTTCCCCTGAGAAGTGGAGCTGAGTAATTTTTTTCTTTGAAATTACTTGCATTTCAAAAAAGTTATGTATTATCTTTTTAAGTAAAACTTCTGTTTGTATCAAAATATTATATTTACACATTTTTTAAAATAATGTTAAAAGACTTAAACTAAAAACTAGTCCCTTGACAAGTCTTTTCCTACCTATGATTTCAATATATTTCTGCAGATAACCAATTTCACCTCTTGATGGTTATTCTGGTATTTGTGTACATATATCCTTTCAGTTGTCAAGTGGGAATTTATTTACTGCACACACACTTTTCCTTATTTTTTTTAAATCTTTTTTTTCTTTTTTTTAAATTTTTTTTTAATTTATACATATAAGCTGGGGTACAGGCCAGAGGCGTGGGGCAGCAAGAGGGCTCACCAGAGACAGAGTGGGGAGCAGAACAGGCAGATCAGAGGTACACTGCTGAGGGGAGCAGCGGGCGAGGCAGGAGAGGTCTGCCGCACCATGTGGGATTCTCCCCGGCCGGGCGTCGAACTCGCGTCGCCGCTGCCGACAGCTCCACAGCGCAGCGCTCAACCGCTGCGCCACCGGGGAGGCCCACACTTTTCCTTATTAATTTTCCCAATTTTTGCACAATATTCTCCTAAATCAGTTGTGTTTTGTTTTATTGTAACCATGTAAATATTCACACTGAAGCCATTTAAAATAATATCATTATCTTTTCTTTCCTGTATACCTATTTATTTTTATTGGAATAATGATTTGTTTTTACCGTTTTTTAGTTTTTTAAATGAATTCATCACTAATTCATTCCCAAATTATCCTACAAAAATATAAGTTCTTGTGCTCCTATAAAGCATTTTCATGATTTTTGTTTTTCCTTGAACACATCCTTCCTGGAGCCCTGTATTCTTGACCCTGTTTTAGCTACCTCAGTACCTTGCATTTACCTAACTTTTTCCTTACATTGATTGAATTATTTTATAATTACTTATCAGTTACACCTAGTACACTCTGCTGCTTAGGCATTTTCCTTCTTTTTAATATACTTAGTTCTCATACTAGTACTAGAGTTATACATAAGTTTTTTTTTACATTTACCCAGAAATATCTGTAAATACCTTGACTATATTACAAATGCATAGTTTCCATATATTTTTATTCCCAAATCATAATGTTTCAATTTTCAGTTATAAGGTTCTTTTTGGTTATATAAATCATGAATCTGATTCTTTAAGCATGTCTTATTTTCTCCAGTAAGTGGATAATGAATTCTCTTAACTCCTAAGAAATTTGAGAGATATCGTGAAACTCTCATAACTAAAGCGTTTATTCTGTATTTTCATTTTTAGAGGACGACTGTTTATCATTTCCACCAAAGCAGGATCTCTTGGAATAAATCTGGTAGCTGCTAATCGAGTGATTATATTTGATGCTTCTTGGAATCCGTCTTATGACATCCAGAGTATATTCAGAGTTTATCGTTTTGGGCAAACTAAACCTGTATATGTATATAGGTTCTTAGCTCAGGTAGGTTTATAATTTATATTTTTCTTAATGAATCTGATAATATTTTGGGAGTATACAACATATAATATGCATTTTAGAAAAGCAACAAAGTTGAAAACATTATTCCTATATATAAAAAAGCAGCAGAAGTCATTATGGCCTCTCATGATTTTTTATTTTGTCATTCCTCCATGTCAGTAATAACAGCTTTCTCAGGTTGAGATTTCCAGACTCAAGTTGCTCTTTTACCTAACACATGTGCTTTGGGCACAGATGTTATTCTTTCCCTCTTCCTATAAAATCTGGGCTTTTCAATCAGAGACTGGGTTTTATTGGTAAATTCTTGCTTGTTTGATCTCCTTTAGTATGTAATATGATTGATAAACTACAATGTAAACTCCTTCGTATTATTTACATTGAGTTCCTTTATAATTATTTTAGAATGCCACATATGTAGATATAGATATAGATATATATATATATATATATATATATATATATAATAGGCTTGGCATTTTAATTAAATCATTTTCTATCCTGAAATTATAGAAAGACTTGATGTAGACAGCTTATAGTGATTGTTGAGAGCTTATTTTATTCTATTGAAATAAAAATTATTCTTTTGCATTAAAATTTCACTATATCCTAAAATCTCATTTCATGTTTTATTTCTGTTTAATATCTAAATGCTCTCCTACTTTACCAATTACAGAAATATATAAAGAACCGTATTAATGCATATTAATCAGATAATATAGAATGATTATTATTAATATAGTTCTTTTTGTCGAGATAAACTACAATGAGCAGATGAAATCTCTCAGGATTAAGCAGCATTGTTAAGTTTGCTTTAATAGCAGTATATTAGTATGAAATTCTGCCATTTTAAATTAACCAATAACTTTCTTTTTGATGAAGTTTTATGCTGACAAAACTTTATTTGTATATTGATCCTTATTTTCACAAAGGGAACCATGGAAGATAAGATTTATGACCGGCAAGTAACTAAGCAGTCACTGTCTTTTCGAGTTGTTGATCAGCAGCAGGTTGAACGTCATTTTACCATGAATGAGCTTACTGAACTTTATACCTTTGAGCCAGACTTATTAGATGACCCTAATTCTGAAAAGAAGAAGAAAAGGGATACTCCCATGCTGCCAAAGGTAAACCTTTTTAGATTATCAGCTTAAAAATATGCTCTGTGAACCAAAGAAATTTTACTACTGCTATGAAAGTCATATGACTAAAACCATATTTAAGAATTTTTCAGAAGAGAATGACAGTGCATTTAAGTGAGAGGATGCTTGGTCAGTTCTCCACATAACACCACAAAAAGATACTGTAATGTGGAATGAATATTTTAAGCCAATTAAGAAGCTCACTCCTGCTGAAAAAGGTTTGTGTGTAGAAACCTTAAAGACGATAGTGTGGTTCTCTTTTAATAACCTCCAGTAGAGGGCATACATAATTTTAATAATTCTATGTGAAATTTAATTGTCTCTCCCTTGACATTTTTTGCTGTCATATAGAAATTAAGAATCAGCAAATAAATAGTGTTCCATACTTGATGTTTTTCCTTGTCATAAAACAAATAAGACTTTTGTACTTGAAAAAGGACCTTAGAGGTAATCCAGTTAGGGGAAACTTAGGGTCAGAGACATTCAGTGACTTCCCCTCAGTTTTCAGCTAACAAATGGCAGAACCAGTCCTAGTATCTACTTCTCTTCTGTCATTTGGTCCATTATTCTTGGATAATAAAATATTATATTAATATAACAAGAAAACACTGATTAAAGGTGATTATGTGTCTACTTTACAGAATTTAATGTGATGTTAATTATTATTTTGACCCTTTTTAATGAAAGAGAAAATTGTACATTTCCTGATCTGAATAGTTTATGTATTTAAACTTATTCTAGTTCTCTACAAAACTAGTTTGGAGAGAATATTGAGGAAGATTTTTTTCCTGTTTTCTTGGTTTCAAATTCAAGCTCTTACTGTTTCATATAGCTGTCAAGAGAATTGGGACAGCAGCTAACAGGTTACATTGTCACTCTACCAAAGTTATTTTAGTAATTTTGTAGAAAAGCTCAAAATTATCTTAGTTCTTCATATGGTTGGGCACATTAATTAAAGCAAAAGGTAATAGGAATAAATGTTTTTTTGTTTTTCTCATCCTAATATAATTCAGAGCTTTTTCTCTAGTTAATTTTTTAATGTACATGTCAATTAAAGTAACATGAACATTAAGCATTTGGATATTTTTTAAACCTCCTTTAAGCAGTATTTTGTTTTTCTAATCAATCAAATTTTCTTCCATTTAAAGTTCACTGATAGCACAATTAAGGAATGTTTATGTGACAATCTGTCTATCAAATCCCTTGGATAATGACTTAGGACCTTGTGGGGTTTAAATCTACCATTTTTTTATATGTTTAAGATATTCTTTTTAAAAAGTTCATTTCAGCTTCCATATTATCAAATACTAAATAGATAGCAATTTGGATTTCTTTCTTAATTATATTATCATAGAATGTGATTATGATTCTTGAATAATCTTTGAAAAATTTTGGTATGCAAGCATATTTGTATATACCTTTAAAATACACAAATGCAAATGTAATCATGCCATACATGCTCGTCTACAACTTGCTCTTTTCACCTAGATATTTCTTGACTATCTTTACAGTTACCTTTTACCTTTTAAAAATAACTACATGGTCTTCACTTGCCTTATTTTGTTTAACTCTTGTATCCCAAGCACCTTTCCTGTAAGTTATTTAATTTTGTTTGGCATGAAGTACTCTTTTGTGGATTTATACGTATTTATATTTATAATTCTAGAGATAGGGAAAGTTTTCTTTTCAATTTGAAGGTGATTTTATTTTATGTATTTTTAAAGATTATTTATGCATACATGAACTGGGGTGTAGGCCAGAGGTGTGGGGTGGTGAGAGGATTCACCAGAGACAGAGTGGGGAGCGAAACAGGCAGATTGGCTGAAGTACACTGCTGAGGGGAGCAGCGGGCGAGGCAGGAGAGGTCTGCTGCGCCATGTCGGAATCTCCCTGGCCAGGGATCAAACTCATGCTGCAGTGGCTGTGAATAGCTTCATAGGCTGAGACTTAACCCGTTGCACCACCAGGGAGGCTCGAGGGTGATTTTATATCTAACCCAGTATCTCTCCTAAAATTACTCTTAATTTTAAGCTTCAAGTTTAATGAGAAATAGTCCATGATTAATAACATTTGTGATAGGAAGCAAAAGTTCCAATTTGAAATGGGGTAATGGTTTGAAGTCTTTCATTATATGGTAAATTTCTTTTTGTAGGAAATCTGTTTAATTTGACAAACATTACTTGCTGACTTTGAGGTATAGTGAGAGGGTATACTACTAAGAACAAGACATTGTACTTTAAAAAATGGTTTAAAATCTAGTAGGAAAAAATACTAGTTATTATAGAACATTTGGAAAGAAACCATTATTTTATAATTTGGTACTCTGAGTCATCAAACATGTCATGATTTTGCATTTATGGACTTACTGTCTTTTGCTTTAGTGCTATAACAGTATGTCCAAAGACAAAAAGCAAAATGAATATTAAAAGTGACCTTAACACAAAATGCTTCAACTCTTCTATAGCTCTTCCCAAAAGGAAAATAATGGTTATTTGTGGCTTAACAAATAAGACACACTGATTTCTACTGGGTTTCAAACTCTGTACTAAACAATTTGTTCAGACTATTTTCCTTAATTCAGTGCAGTTTTCATTTTTGAGAGGTAATCTACCTCAGTTTACACACCTGGTTACTAAAACTGGCCTCCAGACCAAGTTGGCCTAACTTGGATCACATGTACCCTTAATCATTACACTGTATTTTGACCCTCCATGGAGATTAGAAAGTTAATTTCAGGTATAAGAAATAAAGCAGAGGATCTGGGATTCTTAGAATTGAATGACATTTAGAATGATTTATTTTAAATAACTGGATTTTAAAATATAGAATATTCTCACTTTCAATACTACTGTGTGATATAGCTGTTAAAATTTTTTAATATAATAGTTCATCTCATGGCTTATGAAATTTTAAATTCCTCAGATTTATAGAAAGCTTTAGAATTTTCCAAGGCCTTTCTCATACATACTCATTATTGAGGGAAACTGAAGTACAGCGTTTGTGATTGATTACCCAAGGCTACATGGCCAGTAAGTGTTAGAGGTAGAATTTGAACCCAGTAGTCAACAAATTGTGTTCTAATGAGCACCAGATCTACAGATATGCTTTGTGGCTACCATGTCTCTAAACAAATAGACAACAGTCTCCTTTTTTCTCTTTTATGTATTTGGTCCTTAACATAAGATTTAATTTAATAAGAGGATGTTTCTGCTTTAAAAACAAAAAGTTTTAAAAACATGTACTGTACCATCATATCCTTCCAGTTACTACATTAACTAAGAACTGTCAGGGATTAAAAGGAAATACAATAGGATATATATGAAATTACCCAAAGGAGATAATTTGGGAAGAGAAAAGTAACATTCTTAAAAAGGAAAGAATGAAGTGCTGATGTGACTGGTACTGAATGAGTTTGATACACGCTGTATGGTTAAAAACAGAACATGGAGCTTTCAGGTATAGTTTTGACCAAAAAAAAAATCAGACTTGCCTATAAAGGATGGTTAGTATTTAATTGGATTAGGAAAGAAGGAGATTTGGATAGAGCATGAAATAATTTGGACAAAAGAAAAGGTAAGAATTTATGTACCAACCAGGCTTGAGGTATGATGAATAAATTGGCCAGATGAAGAGTTGATAATGGATGGGTACGTTGGGGGCAGCTTATGGAGAACCATGAAAGATAAATGAAGGCATTTGGATTTAAAATAGTGTTTTTTAAGTTTATGAATTGGGCTGTTGTTTGATTAATATGGGTTTCAGTAAAATTAAGGATAAGGTCATAAAATAGGGTGAAGATTGTGGAGTGAATCAGATATTTCAAGAAAATAAATGGTGGAACTCAATAACTGTTGATACACTGTAGCTTTTAATTGCTAGGCTGTGAAAAAATATAACCAAAAAATGAAGCTTATTTTATCTTTCATCAGTTGAAAACTTCTCAGTTGCCTACAGTGTGTCAATTATTATTCTAGTTATTAAAGATACATTAATAAATAAGACTATGTTCCTGTTCCCAAGGAGCCTACAGTTTAATAATAAGCGTACCTTAAGCAAGTGAATATAGTAAAAGCTATGGATCCTATAAAAGAAATAAGTATAATTATCAAGGAAGTTCTTGGAAAAGTTGGATAGGATGTTGACATTGGATGGACTTGAACTGATGTTGAAAATTGAGTGTGTAGCTGTTGTATTGCTAGGAGGGCAGAAGGTGAAGGTCTTTTAAGAGGAGGAACAGAAGAAAAGAAACATGTACATAAACAGCATGGTAAGTTTTATGAGCCACAAGTAGTTAAAAATAAGAGTGTAAAGATATCCTTACTCTTAAGGATAGATGTGGAAGAGGTGAGAGAAAAGATGGGAAAAGACAGAATGGAATCAAGTCTTAGAAGTTAAAAGTTTAGAGATTGTGTATAGGCTGTGTGATCTATTTAATGATTTTAAGCTAAAGACCATGAAATTTTCATTTTAGAAAAATCACTTTGGGTATCAGTGTGGAGGATGGATTGGAGAAAAGAAAATTGGATAAGATGCTATTAAAAATGATCCAGATGAGAGAGGTAATGCAGACCTGAAGTAAGGTGGTAGCAGTAGAAATGGAGAATTACCAGGCACAATGTAGGTACTCAATAAATGTTAAGTTTGTTCTCTAGGTTTATGTTGAAATTAGCCCACTACCTTTTGAATTTGATTTCCGTTAATGAGAATATGAAAATTGGTCTTCTCTGAAATGGGTACAAGTAGGTGTTTTTGATGTTTTTAGTGAGTGATTTCTTGGTATTTGAACATACTCTTATTAAAGGCATTTTGGTGTTTGTTTCTATTATTATAGTACAAGTTTCTAGTGCTAAAGATTTGTTGATTGGTTCTTAACTTTGTTCTTTAAATATTAAAGTAGTATCTAACTTCTGTTAATATTTATATAAATTCTGATAGCAAAAGTACCTTTGCTGATGATAAACTTATGAATTACACAAATATCAGAGATGATCATGGTTAAGGTCATGTTTCATAATAATGCTTCAGGAGGTATACAACTTAAGCTATACATCCTTTATTAAGAAAACAGAAGTCAGTAAAGAGGCATAGAAATTTTTTTCCATTTCCCTTTTCCAACACTGTACTATGTCTTTTTTAAAATGTGCACTGTGTGTTGGTAATTATAGGGAGAGCAAAATGGGATTTAAACTAAAGTCCCCAAAGTGAGGCTTTATGTTTGCCTGATGTGTACAATTTTCTCCCTTTGTCTTTAGTTCTTTATTCAAGCTTTAATACTTCAAAACATAGTTTACTGAACAGAGATGTTATTGTGCAGTTTTATTAGCCAGCAGATGATAATAAAAGGTTTTGCCATAGTCACTCTTAACATTAGAGAGCAGTATACTCCATTGAAGTATCAGGACCTTACTTAAAGGTTCAAAAGGACCATTTAATTGTAGAGAAAGTGTTAGTAATCTGTAGACTATTAACCATGTGGTGGCATATGAACCCAATTTTTGTTGCATGTACATTTAATCAGCCATGCAAATAATTGAAGAATATATGAAGTTTGTTATTGTCTTCTGCCTCTTTTATTACAAGTTTAGTATGTTTATAATAAAGTAAGTTATGGTACTGTATTTGTATTCCCTGCCATAAAAATGATTATTACCTATCTGAATAAGAATAGACCACCAGAAATCATAATAAACTCGAGAAATTGTTTAATTCTATCATTTTCTTGTAGGTTATAAAAGTCTACTATTCAGTGTTTCTGGGATGGTTGATGCCAAGTAAAAAGAGGAAATGTTTAAACCCTTTCCCTCTCCCAGGTAACCTGCCAACCACCCTTTTTGAGGTATAGTCTTAGGCAAGCCACGTAAGTTTTCCAAGTCTCACTTCCCTCAAGAAGATAAGAAAATTATAGTACCTACCTCACAGTGGAGATCAACCATGTATAAAGCACACTGCCTAGCACATAGTAAGTGGTCAAATGTTAGCTGCTATTTTTGTTTCCATAATTATTAATATTGTCATTGTACTTGGTTCATTTCTCTAAAACCAGTATGGACTTAAATTTTTAGAATTCTGTAAGAATCATATGAGGTCATGATCCCTAGGAGATTTAGTTTGACAAACGTCAGATCAGTAGAAGACTAAAAACATTTAAAGGTCAGAGGCAAAAATCTCAGCTAGGCTTGAATTCCCCAAGAGATCAAATATAGCTAAGAGAAAATATAATATTTAATTATTAGATAATCACTGCTAATGATGTTAGTATGCATTTGTCTACTGCTCTTATCCTTTCTAACATTGATGGACGTTCCCCTTCAAATCATAGAATTTTAGAATAAGTGTCTACCTTATGGCCAGCTGATACTTTTGTCATAGTTTTTTAAAAGTGTAGGGTAGTTCTGTTATCTCTTCACAAACTACAAAATAAATACTTGATAATAGATTAGACATGCTTTATTTAACGTGTTGCTTTGTTATCTTATTTTGATTGTATCACCTTATAACAAGAAAAACTTGTAAGCAGCTAAAGTTACCAAGTATTTAGAGACCATCATGCCAATGATGCCCCTAGATGGCAGCCTCCCTAACGCTGGGAAGTTGCCTTACATATCACCGCTAATGGAAACATCAGCTATATGAAGCTTCCTTGCAAGCAGTGGTGGCAGTGGAATGCAAGATTCCATTGGATAGGATTTGGAGTAGACTTCAGCAAGTGTCTCCCTTTGAAGCACTAGAAAAATCTGCTACTCAAGATCATGACTATTCTAAAGCTTAAAATGCTAGATTTGTATTTAGTGGGTGCTCATTGAATACGTGAATTTAGTGGTGGGAACTGTATTGGTTTTCTAGACATATTAAAAAGAGCTGTTCTTCCTAGAGTATAAACTTCTTCCTAGCCTATGAGGGCAGAAACTGTGTCAGTGTATCTTCATCTTTATATCCCTAGCACCTGGCTTACTAACTTAGCACATAGGTGTTGAATAAAATTACGATAACAGAACAATTGAATTTTGGTCTTAAAATTGCAAACTGATCCTTGTAAGGCAACAATTGAAATGACTTTAGCATTTTTTCCCCTTGGACCAACCTACATGAAAATTACCTGCATCTTGATAAAAATGCAGATTCCTGGCATCATCTAAAACCCTGAATCAATTTCTGAGGATGGGCCTTGGGAATCTGTATTTTTAACAAGGTCTACAACTGTTGTGGGTATAATATATGTACTTTGCTTTTACAGTTTTTAGTCAAGCAAACCTTTGAATTGAGAATAATAATGAACAGTAGCTAACATTTATTGAGTACATTTATGCCAGCATTATTTGCTTTGCTAGCATTATTTAATCATCATAGCTACCTTACAAAGCTGATGGTTTATTTATAATTTATAGATGATGAGTTTATCACATTTGGAAGTGGTGGCACATGCATTTGAACTCTGCCATGACTTGAGACCTTACACTTTTTTAACCACTGCAGTCTACTATTCTGACTTTAATGTTATGTGATTAAATTTGTAGAAGTAAATTAAGGTATTCTCCTTTGATATGTGACGTCTCACTTTTCCCCAACTTTTAAAAATTGCAGTATAATTGACATGTAACATTGTATTATTTTCATGATGTATTATTTCAACAATAACCAATATTGTATTTCTCAATGATTTAATGTGTGTATATATTGCAAAATGATCACCTCAATAAGTCTAGTTAACATCCATCACCACACATTGTTTCAAATTTCTTTTCTTGTGATAAGAACTTTTAAGATCTATTCTCTCAGCAACTTTCAGATATGTGGTACAGTATTGTTAACTGTAATAACTGTAATAACTGTAATAACTGTAATAACCATGCTGTACATTACACCCCCCAGGACTTATTTTATAACTGGAAATTTGTATCATTTGACCACCGTCTCACATTTTACCTGCCCCTACCCTTGGCTCTAGCAACCACTATTCTGTATGAGCCTGTGGTTTTGAGAGAGAGTGTGTGTGTGTTTTTAAGATTCCACATATAAGTGAGATCATACAGTGATTGTCTTTCTCTGTATAACTTATCATAATGCCCTGAAGGTCTGTCCATGTTGTCCAGAATGGCAGGATTTGCTTCATTTTTATGGCTGAATAATATTCCACTGCATGTATACACCACATTTTCTTTATATATTTGGCCATTAGTGGATACTTAGGTTATTTCCACCTCTTCGTTACTGTGCAGTGAACATGGGGACTCAGTATTGCTTGCACCAGTTTATGTTCCCATCAACAATGTGCAATTCTCTTTTCTCCACATCCTCACACTTTTTTTTCATAGTCAATTCTGTGTGTTTATGGAAAGGCATTTTCAGTGTTATCAAAGTATGTAATATTGGAGAGTAAGGATTTCATCCTTAAGGTACTGTGAAATCCTAGGGTAGTAAACCTGGTCCTAGTCCTCCTTAATCATCTTTGATACTGAACTTACTGATCTTCAGCCCTGAGTCAGTATGGCATAGTGGTGTTAACCCCTTGGGCAAGACCAAGGGGTTTTGGATCTTAACTTCAGTCAAGTTGTTTGTCATCTGTGCCTCAGTTTCTTCACCTATAATTCTGAGAAAATTATGCCCATTCACGAATCTCATCCTCTCCATTTTAGATTTTTGTTTCTTTCTGTCACTCTTATCATTAGATATTACTAAATGCTTTGGGTTCCCTATCTTTTAGCTTTTCTTTTGCATTTTCTATTTCTTCAGCCTTTCTTGCTATCTTATGGAAGAATACCTCAGTCTTATCTCACAACTCTTTCAGTTATTCAGTTGTATGTCTGCTGCTATTTATACTAGCCATTGAGTTATTTATTTTAATGATTATTTTTATCTAATATTTTGATTCTTTTAGGTAGTTTTGTGCTTCATATTGGTAATATCTTCCCTTATTACTTTAAATATACTTACCATGCTTATTTTGAAGTGTGGATACATCGTTTTCAGTAACTGCTTCAGTTGATAAATACTACCAGTTTGTTGTCACCCTAGGGATGCCATGTGAGTGTGTCTATAAATTCCCAGAATTAGCTTCCTTTTTCCCTTCTGTTGTTTCTGCAGGTTAATTATTGGTGAAGGAATCAGCAGTTTATGCTGGTTCACAATCATAGAAATCTCGTTAGTAATTTTGGGACAGTAATAGTACCTACTTCATTGGTTTTGTTAGGAAAACTAGTCTATGTGAAGTTGTTAAAACAGTGTTGGCATGCCATTATACATTCAATTCAGTTTTTAAAATCTACAGAGCAATGACTTGGATTCTGATCCCAGCTCTAGAAAATGGTGTTTGTTTGTTTGAGAAGTTTTTTTGAAACAAATATAGCCAACAGAGAAACAGGTATGTAGAATATATAAAGAATTCTCCCAAATCAATTAAGTCCATAATCCAGTCCAAAGAAAATAATAGAAAGGAATTGATAATTTATGATCAAAATACTCATACAAACACTACACCTAAGTAATACAAATTAAAACCAATGTGGGATTTATACATGTATACCTTGACTAATGTGTTAATATCCAAGATATACAAAAAACTTAGTGGTGAACTTAATGTAGTATATACACATAGTGATTTTTTTTTTATAGAAGGACTGAGGTGTAGGCCAGAGGTGTGGGGCGGGGGTGAGAGAATTCATCAGAGACAGAGAGGGGAGCAGAACAGGTAGATTTACTGCAATACACTGCTAAGGGGAGCAGTAGGCAATACAGGAGAAGTCTGTTGTGCCATATGTGGGTTAGCTCCTTCGCCAGGGTTTGGACTCAGGCCATAGCCTGATACTGTTAATAGTGCTGGACTTAACCCCTAGGCCGCCAGGGAGGCCCCACATGTTGATTTTTCATGATGCACACCTGAAACATATAATGCGGTATTACTACAATAAAAAATTTTAACAAAGGCTTGATTAGGTTCATGGCAATTTCTGGTAAGAATGTAGAAATGAGGTTTTGAAAGATGGGATAATACAGGTATTAAGAGGAAGCAGTAGGGGCCTCCCTGGTCGCGCAGCAGTTGGGTGCTGCGCTGTGGAGCTGTCGGCAACACCAACGCCAGTTCGACACCTGGCCAGGGAGAATCCCACATGGCAAGGCAGACCTCTCCTGCCTTGTCCTCTGCTCCCCACTGTTACTGGTGAACCCTCTCGCCACCCCATGCCTCTGGCCTGTCCCCCGGCTTGTATGCATAAATAAATAAATCTTTAAAAGAAAGAGGAAGCAGTAATATATACCAAGTACTTGTGCCATGGTCCTTTGAATACAGTTCTTTATTTAATCCTTACTGTAACTCTATGAATTACAGGTAACATTATACCTTTATGGTAAAGGAATTGCTCCTGAGAGATCACCCAAGTATTAAGGAACAAAGTTTGAATTCAGAAAGAGAAAGAACAAGGCTATTTATCTTTACATAAACATAAAATCTTTCCTAAAAATATCACCTGCTTTCTGTTCTCTAAGAACAACAAATTGACTTGACCCTGACATAAATTCCTCACACTTAACATGCTTTCATTTTAAGTAATGCAAAGTATCCTTTAAGCATCAGCTAAAATTTATTTTAGCATTTATATATTCTCAGGTAACTTATTGGTCCTTCTGTAACTGACAGCAAGATACCTAAAATTTTCTAGGATAATTCCTATGTCAGATAATTTGTCCTATCAAACTTAAGAATTTTGCATTAGGAAAATTTGGTTAAGATGTAAAACTCTAGGGCCTCCCTGGTGGTGCAGCCGGTTAAGGGCAGCACTATAAAGCTGTCCAGAGCCGCTGCAGCATGAGTTCGATACTCGGCCAGGTATCTGTCTCTGGTGAATTCTCTCACCACCCTGCACCTCTGGCCTGCATCCTAGCTCTTTTACGCATAAATAAATAATTTTTTAAAAAAGAGATGTAAAACTCCTCTCTGTGAGAATACACTTTCTTTTTCTTTTTTCTTTCTTTTTTTTTTTTTAAGAAGAACTGGCCAGAGGTGTGGTGGGGTTGAGGGGGTGAGAGGGTTCACCAGAGACAGAGTGGGGACCAGAAAAGGCAGATCTACTGAAATACACTGCTAAGGGGAACAGTGGGCGAGACAAGGAGAGGTCTGCTGCACTATATGTGGGTCATCTCCCAGACTAGGGATTGAGCTCAGGCCTTAGTGTTGATTGCGCTGAGACTTAACCTTTAGGCTACCAGGGAGGCCCCATTTCTTTGTTTTTTTTTTATTAAGTGCAGGTCTGCTTTAGATCTATAGGCAGGGTTTTGGAAGAGAAAGTGGTAAATAACACCTGTGGAGTTTTCCCAGTTTGCTGGAAGAGAAGAAAGTATTTTGGAAGAGTGTGACTGAGTTCTGTCAAAAGTCACTGATTGGATGGTTAAGATCAGGTCTGAGAATTGATTGTTAGATTTAGCATCAGAAGGTCATTGGGAAACCGGGCACTGTGCTAAACTTTATGTGTATAATACGTAATTTCCATAGTATTCCTGTGAAGGTAGAATCTTATTAGTAGATACTTTTACAGACCAGGTTAATGAGGTTCAGAAAGAATTTGCTCAAGGACATAACAGCTTATAACTAGCATTTAAACCTAGTAAGACTCTAGATCTGCACTAATACAAGAGCCACTAGCTATGTCTGGTTGGTTATTTCCTTTTACATTTAGATGAATTAAAATTAAAATTTTAGTTCCTCACATTAGTCACATTTCATGTGCTCAGTAGCCACATGTGACTAGTAACTACCATATTGAATAGCACAAATACAGCATTTACATCATCATCTAGAATCATGTTGGATGGCAGTACTCCAAAGCCTGTGATCTTAAAGCCTCTCAAATTACAAAGTGTGTGTGTGTGTGTGTGTGTGTGTGTGTGAGTGTGATCTAAACTATATCCTGCCACTACATTTCCTATGAAATTCAAAAGGTCTTTTTATCAAATAAATTGATTGTAGCAAAATTGTATTGGTATTTATATTTCAAGCAGTTTGCTCATGAATTTGTCTGTTGTAAAGAGAAACCTGAGAATCAAATCTATGGCTTTTCACTTTTTTCCATTTTCATTTACATGACTAACGTATTATAATGATCAGTAGTTCCTGAATTAATATAGTACCAATTGATTTAGGTACTTGAGGTCCATAGTATTTGTGTATTGATATCCTAAAGTGTGTTACTGGGGTGGTTTGGTTGACTGTTTCAAATATGTCTTTTAATACTTCCAGGAGTAGGAACAGTCAAATTTGAAGCTGTGACACTTTCAGGGAAATTAAATAGGCAAATGCCCAAAATGCCTCTCTTCTGTTACAGATATTTTCTATTTATCTATTTACTTGCTTACTCTACCAAACCACCTATGCCCATACCCCATCTGCCTCTGTGCCCCTTTGGTAACTGTTACTTTTTTTTGCTGAGTTCAAATTTTTATTCTGTAGTTTGCATGTAATTTTTTTCGTGGGGTGGGGGGTGTATAATGGGATCCATCTGAAATCTGTCTTTTACTTTTTGGCTGATTTCACTCAACAATCACCTCAGGGTCCATCCATTTTGTGCCAAATGCCATCACTTCATCAGCCACATAATATTCCATCGAATATGTGCTCCACAGTTTTTCTGCTCATTCTGTTGAAGAGCACTCAGGCTGATTCCAAGGTTTGGCAGTTATTAACAATGTTGCTATGTATATAGCTCTAATAGATCTTCTTTTGCTAACTTTTTCATGTTACTTGGATAGACACCTAATGCAGTATTGCTGAGTCAAATGGGATTTCCATTTTTATTTTCTTGAGACATCCCCATACTATTTTCCAAAGGGGCTGTAACAGCTGCTTATTCATCACACCCTCACCAACGCTTGTTAATTCTGTTCTTGATGTTGAACATTTTTTCATATGACTATAGGCCATCTGAATGTCTTCCATAGAGAAGTGTTTTTTGAGGTCCTTTGCCCATTTCTCAGCACAGTCATTTGTTTCTTTGTTGTTAGATTGTATAAGGTATGGTATGCAAATATTTTCCCATTCTGTAGGTTGCCTTTTTTGTTTTTGTGATGGTTTCTTTTGAGGTGCAAAAGCTTTTTAAGTTTGATATAACCCCACTTGTTTTGCTTTTGTTTTTGTTTTGTTTCTGCTTTTGTTTCCCTCGCTGCTGGGGTTGTATTCCCAAATCATCTTTGTACAGATGTCCAGTAATGTGTCCCCTATATTTTCTTTCAAGTACTTCATGGTTTCCTCTTTAGTTAAATATGATATTTCTCGTAGAGTTTGCTCTTTCTCTTTCATCCTGATGCTCTCTCTTCCAAATGTGAGATTTGTTTGAGTCTTCTACAGCTGAAACTCTTCTGCCATTTTGATCCTTTTTAAAGCACTAAGTTTGCAATTCATTCAGAATCTCTTTGTGATCTTTTTACATTCAGTCTTTTTAGTGAAGAACTCTCTTTGTTCCTGGGTCTCCTTTCTGCAATCTTGCATCTGCCTGTCTGCCTTTGACTGGCCTTCCAGTATCTCATTTAACATTTTAAATATTGTCTTGAAGTCGTTGTCAGGTAGTGTCTCTGTTTCTGTCTCCTTTATACTTGTCCTGGAACTTCTGTCCAGGACAGAAGTTTTGCTTTTCCATCTTGTGTTGAGATGCTCCTTGCTCACTAGGCATGTATAGTGCCTTATTTATTTTTATTTATGTGTGTGTGAGTGTATGTGGTTGTGTTGCCTGGGATTTATCTTTGTCTTCTTAGGGGGTATAGGGCCTTAATACTTGATCTTGGTTGAGGACTGATGTTAGTCACCTCTGCCTCTTGTTTTGTTCTACAAGTAAGCTGTATTCTGTGCTTAGGTTGTCTTCACTTTCCTCCCTACCTCCCAGTTAGTTGTTCCTTTCTTTCAGTATGGTGATCTATGAAACTTGGGCTTCCCAGTGGGAAGGGCAATATCCAAATCTCCAGGCTCACACTCTGGAAATAATTTGCACTTGGCTCAAAGGTGGCTGTGTGTGTAATGTGCCCACTTAACACACATGTGACCTCCCACAATGTCCATTGCTGCTCAGCCTTTGCCTCAGCTGCTACTTCTGTAGGGTTGGGAAATACATCTGCCATAGGCAGAAATATACCTCCCTTCCCGGAGGGTTTGTGAGTTCATGCTAAAGTCCTTCTTTGTTGCATAGAGCTTTTTATGGAGTCTGGTCTGGCTCCACCTGGATTTTCTTTTATTTCTTCCGGGAGGGACTGGGGAGGGTGCTTTCACTCTACATGTCACCCCAATTTTCCATGTTGGAGTCTGCGGAGCTCCCACTGCACTGGGTTGGGCTCAGGCCCACTCTTTAAATCAGGAAATTTCCTCCAAGAAACTTTGCAATGTTCTACGTTTCCCTTGGTGTGGCTTAGGAAGTTGACCCGTACTCCTGTTCTGCTCCCCCTTGACACCTCCTATTCTTTCCCCTCAGAGGCCACCAACCTCAGTTCTTGAACTCTGGGCAAGTGCTGGGGCTCTGTAGCTCAGTTGAAGAGTCTGGGTTTTTCTAGGAGCACGTTTTCTTCTAGTGTTTTCAAGGGAGAGGACGATTCAGTCTCTATTCTGCCATGTTGTGGGTAGTGTCTGGCACAGATATTTTCATCATCAAACTTTTTATCAAATTGCTTGCTTTGGGTCCTTATAGGAATATAAGTTTTTTAAGAGATTTGCTTAATATAAGAATCACTAGATGACTTATTTGTGTATGTTTTTTTACCTTTTATCATTTAATGTTTGCTTTCCTTAAGATGCAATTTGAACTGTTAAATAACTTCTTATTTTGTACATCTTGTATTTCCTTTTTATGACACACCTACAGTTAAGTTAGAGGATATAGCAGTGTTTGTGAAATAAAGAGACAATATTAACTTCACATTGTATAGTATGAGAATTGAGTTTCAATTCAGTTTCTTTTTGGAAAACTACAACCTCTAGTAGTCACTATGGTCATATAAAATCTAGAAAGACATTCTTTACCTCACAATTCGTGGCATGTGTAATGATTGCAATAGATAAGCAAATGTTAAGGTTAAATGCTAAATATTGTATCTAATTATTTAAATGTTAAGCTGAGGAGAAAAGATTCAGATTAAAGGGGACTCTGACTTTTGCCCTCTACCAGTACGGCCTTTTTTCCCCTTGAAAGTGATAAATTCTGTCTTTGTCACTATCTGACTCATATCTGTAGTTTGGGGATCTGGATATATTTATTAGTGCCCCTTGTCAAAAGTTATGTGATCTTGACCAAAAAATCTGACATGAGATGGTATGTGAACTTCATTCAATAACTTTCTGTTACTTATTAAATATGTTGCAGTTTTTTTCCAGTGTAGTTTAGGAAGAACTGGCATTGAATTTGAAAGTAGAAAATTTTTCACCAGGAATATGAAGTTTCTTTACTAGGAATCTAGGCTTATTTAAGTAATAAAAGAATTTTTTTTCATAGCTTTTTGTGTGGGTCATGTGGCATGTAAATATTTGAGTGACATTTTGTTTCCATATATTATAAAACTCAAATTCAAAGTGATGACAAGCAAAATATTTCAAAATATGGTACAAACTCTACCCCAACCCCCACCGCCGCCCTAGGCAAACTTCAATTTTTTTAAAAAAAAATTATTTTCAAGGTTGAATTTCAGAATTAATTAGATGGGAATTTTTGTCAGTTTGCCAAATACTTTAAACTTCTAAATAAATTAACTTAAACTTTTAATTTATCACTAATTTTGTTTTGTTAATTGAACTAGTCATTTTTAAAGCTTAAACTAATTTAGGTTGTTAGCTAGCATATAGACCATGCTTTTCTCAGCTTGTAAGCATTTTCACTTAAGGAAAAATAAAAGTTTTAGAGAAAGAAAAGGTATACATTTGGATGTAATTTAAACCTCATTTTGATGACTGTTGACCTAGTGATTATAGACTCTGTTCCAGTATTGTTTTCAGTAATAATGTTGCTATGGCAACTAATATAAATGCATGATGCTTCATGGGGAAAAAAACAACCTCTCCACTGATTGTGTTGTATATTATGATGAAATTTTGCTTTACTGACTTTTATAACTTCCTCTGGACTTTGCAAAATTCTTTGTCCCAAAGAAATATTCTGAGGATCCTATTACACATACTTCTTTGCCTTCTTATCTCATCTTCTGTTTCTTGTATTGATCATATGCAGTAATTAATTTAAAAGGGAAAGCTTATAAAACAGTTTATCAGAAAATCTGTGATCTTCTTTATCTTATTTCTTGCCTTACATAGCATGCTAAAGGAAAGTTTTCTGCCTCCTGCTTCTGAACTGTAGAAATGAATCTTGTTCCTATAAAAGTCTGTTAATTTATATGCAGTGTTTCTCGTCATTAAAATGAATATTGTGATAAACATATTGTCTCCGTCCTTGAATGTTATTGGCATAATTATTGTGTGAACAAGAAGTTGAAATACATTAAAATTTACCCATTCACCTATTTCATTGCAGATTTTGTAATAATAACTGGAAGTGGTCTGAATGTCTTAATAAAGTCTTAAGAGATAATTAAGTAGATGATAAAGTACATCCATATACTGTAAAGCATTGCAGCCAATAGAAGAGATGAAGATTTGTATTTGATGTAAAATGATGTCCATAGGTACTAAGACAGTAAAGTAGGTCTCAAAACTGTGGATAATATAATCCTATTTTATGCAAAAGTATGAGTATATGTAAGTGTAAATGTGTGGAGGATTATACAACAAATACTATCAGTAGTTATCCCTAGGTTTTATAATAGGTTATTAGTATTAGTATTGTTTCTGTTGAAACTGTTTTTAGAAAACATTCTTTGCGAAGAGAGGATTTAGAAACCGGTAGACATTATGGTTGTTTGTTTTGATATTAGGAGGAACACAATGTTGTAAGGAGAAATGCCCAAAACTTTTAAATGATGCAAAACAAAATCATATGCACTTTTCCTCTGATTTATTGGCATTTTAGTCAACTGTGGGTCAAAAGAAAAGTTACTACATGAGCACACGCTGAACCTCTACCATAATCTGGACTTGATAGGATAGATACTAAATCTGGACTTGCTGAGAAGACATTATAAGGGTTTAGGAATGGCATTTCCTAAAATGAGTATCCAGAAGATGAAAATGGAAAAATAGTTCATGTCAAGTTTAAGTTAAGCATAAACTGGTCTTTCAAAAGTTTGTGTCTGAGGATTTTCAGTTTTTATATTTTCTTCTATTAAAAAATTAGCATGCTTGTTAAAATAACTTGCATGTTCACACACGTGCTCATTGCATACATGCATTTCTGGAAAGAGTTTCTCTCTAAACATAAAAAAGGAATGTATGAATTTGTCTTTATAATTGAGAAATAAACACTATAGGTGATTGATTTACTCCTGCTATCCTCATATCCTGTTACATATGTAGGCAGAGAATATTTCATCCATGTTTAACTTATAGTCATAACTTACAGTAACCTAAGTTACTATCCATTGTTACAGAGAATATCAGTGACATAGCTGGAAATGAATTCAGTTCCTCGTACACAGTTTTCTTGGTCTTTCTCTTAGGTTGCTTTCTTAGAGAAATTATTTTTTACTATAGTTAAGAAGTAAAATAAGACAAGTAAAATTAGGGACTATCCATAAAATATTTTTACCTTGTAATTTATTCACTATATTGTAGAATAGCTGACTTTTCCAAATATATTTAACATGATCACTTGTAGATCTTGTATACTAGCCCCATGAGTTGGATATATGATGTATAAATATTTTTTCCCATTTTTAGGATTAGGTACTTCTATGTTCATTTCAGCAATATTTACAATAGCTAAGTTATGGAAGCAACGTAAGTGCCCACGGATAGATAGATTAGGAAGATGTGGTACATATACATGATGGAAATACTATTCAGGTATAAAAATAATGAAATCTTGCCATTCATGACAACATGGATGTAACTGGAAGTAATTATGGTAAAATGAAATGTCAGAAGGAATAAGATGATTTCACTAATGTGGAATATAGACACAAAAAGTGAAGGAATTGATAAAACTAAAGCAGTACAAACCCTGGAATTATGATTGTAGAATTGAGGCTATCAGAAGGGAGGGTGGAGGGCCACAATGGTTTATGATAAAAGGTTACAGGTGCTTTTCTGGTAGGTGTGGTATGGTAATATACATTTGAGGAGGTGTAAATATATTCCTCCAAATCTTAAACAGTATTATATACCAGTTACCTCAATAATAAAAAAAATTTCTTTAAAAATCCAGAAATTAAATAAGAATTGATCTTAAAACCAAAAGGCAAGCAATATTAATTGTAATCAGTGTAGCTTATTATAACAATGTTTTGCTATAATTAAAAATAATAGTAATAAATGCTTAGTAAACTTTCCCAAAAAGCCTAATAGTTAATTAACTAATAGTTATCTATTAGTCAATGAGCAAGATTTTTGAAAGATACTAAAATAACACATATGCAAATTGGAAACTCTAAAAAATGTTAGTCAGTGTTACCGAATATTATTGTGTGCCTCTTGAATAATGCTTGAGGGGTGAGCATGGGAATCATACATCTAAAATTTTTACTAAAATTTAATTCATATGTCCTGTCTCCCTGCCTACCTGCTCTTTGGGGATCTGTCTAGTGGTGATAAACCTGTATGGCATAGACCAGAGAAGTCATCTTTGATGGCAGATTTTTTACACTAGTATAGGAGAGAGATATTTAATTTATATTTCAGAAGTGCCAAACCCATTAGCATCTGTGCATTTCACCAGTAAACTTCCTTGAGTCCTCTCATTTTGTCTAGTGTCTTAATATTTTCTGTTTTTAACACAAAAAAATAGTACATGCATGTCAAATTATAAAATCTCATAGCTACAATCTATTAGGAAAATCAGTAGAAAATATGAAGTAATAATTTCAAGTATTTATTGGGTTAGCAAGATAAAAGGTACTTATCTACATGATACCAAATATCAGAATATTTGAAATTAGTGTCAACATTTGTGTTGTATAGTAAAAAACTTAGGGCCTCATGATTTGAATTTTTAATCTTGAGTTATTTAATAAGCATTTGAATTCCTTGTCTGTGTTGGATCCTATGCACTAGGTGTGGTTGCAGAAGTAAAGACATTTTTTTTCAAGTGTGGCTTTTGTTTTATGATGAAACTTATATAGTATCTACTATATGCAGATTAAATTTAAATTTTAAAAAAATGACTTACTTTGCCTTTTAAATATGCAGGTTTTCATCTGTGATTTCTTAATAAATGACTTGTGAATATTAATTTTTTTATTAGCAAGTAGCATTTCTGTGGTCCTTTTTAACTCCTTCTTCGCATCTTTCTCATCATAATTATACAGATGAGGAATTTGTTGTTTTTACTGAGTATGTAAGGTTTTATTTTTTTTAACCTTAAAAGATTGTCTTAAGACACTGACTTTTTAAAAAAAGAGACTGTGATAATAAATTGATAAACAGTGTATATCAACTTAAATTTGACCTACAGTCCTTAAAGTATAATTTTTATTTGACCTTCCTACGGTTGGAATATAAGGGCTATATGTTCCAGTTAAAGCTGTCCTATAGCTGCTTACATTTATTTATATTTGGCTTTCATACAGTGTTTGATACCTAATATGATTGTGAAAATAAAGTTGTTTAGACAGGAGTAGGCATGATTTTTAGCACAGGCATCCAATATAACTGCTGATTTAAGCAGACTTGTGCTAGAAATTATCAACTCAGCTAAGCATAAAACAAAATGCATATGAAAAAAATTAGGTAAATGTTGGAGGAAGAAACCTTAAAAGATGAAGAATAGTCATTTAAAAAACTGAACCTAAAACATATAATTTAAATGTGATTTTCATACATAACAGGCTGGTGTTGCATGTATTGTGATTGTTTTGTAGGGAATTTATCAAATATGTCAGAAGTACGTGTAATAGCCAGATTCTGGTTTCTAGTCTTAACAGACCAAAGACTATAAAGATATGACCCAGAGGGAGAAGATAATCCTTTTGTTATTTCAACCCCTCTAAACAGGACACCATATTGGCAGAACTTCTTCAGATACATAAAGAACACATTGTAGGATATCATGAGCACGATTCTCTTTTGGACCACAAAGAAGAAGAAGAATTGACTGAAGAAGAAAGAAAAGCCGCTTGGGCTGAGTATGAAGCAGAGAAGAAGGTAGTTAATTAAAGATGATTTTTTGTTTTTGTGTTACTCATGAGAGAGCAGTGAGGAAGGAAATGGTCACATTTGGGACATGTAATGATATGTACTGGGTCTTCGGGAGCAGAATCCCCAAAAATGAGAATATGTTTACAGAATCTAGCTATCTTTGCTGGTAGAGTAGAAAGAGAGGAAAGAAGAAAATATTTTTCACTTAAAGAGTAGTAAACCCCATTTCTGCTTAGCATTTGCCAAATTATGAGATGAGTGGGAAACTACTTATTTAGTATCAACTCCCATAAATACCCTCACTGTATGTAACAGACATCTAGAGCTTAGAGTTTGGAGGTAGGAATAAATGTTGCTTTAGCGTTCATACCATGAAATTTTAACTGAATATTAGGACAAAAAAATAAGCTCATTATTGGACATTAATGTCAATATCTAGCAGCAGCTTCATTTCAAATATTTCCATGTCTATTTTTAAACACCGACTCACTTGAACAGAATTGTGCCTGAGCATGGGAAACCTTACCCTAATACTTGAATCCTTTTAAAACTGCTAACTCATTGTACCAAACTTCTTAACATTAATGTGTTAGGAATCTCATCAGAATTCTGAGTTGCCCCATTCTGTGGGAATTTATCAGAAAAAGAGTACACCTTTAGGGGTTAAAGCTTTCCATGTAATAAGATCTTGGTTTTAGGTGAAAAGGGTGTTTTGTTTGTGTGTGGAAGAGTGTTAATAATTTCCTAGATCTGAGAATGTGGGTTCTTTTCTAAACCAGTAGGTGATGTAGAATTTCAAGTTTTAAATCACAGTGTGTAAAATGCATAATTTTTTGTTTTTAGGGACTGACCATGCGTTTCAACATACCAACTGGGACCAATTTACCCCCTGTCAGTTTCAACTCTCAAACTCCTTATATTCCTTTCAATTTGGGAGCCCTGTCAGCAATGAGTAATCAACAGCTGGAGGTAAGTTGTGAAGTACAAAAGTAGTTTAACTTGAATTAGAGGCAATTTCAAGTGCCCTGTTGTTGGGAGTTCTCTGTGCAGGAATATCACATTCTCCAAAAGATTACCTCTGAATAGATCAAGAAATTTTTCTTTTATTTGTTGACCTTTTTGAACCAGCATAGTATAGTAAAATGTGGTTTGTTCAGAGCACAAGGGAATCAGGCCTTGAATTAATGTAGTTTGAATTATTTTAATTAAGGAACAATAGGGCAGCTGACTGACTAGAGAAATAGCACTTTCTTCATTTATAAAATATTTTGAATAAATACTACTTGCTTAATGTTTGAAAACAAGAGAAATATACATTGACTTTTATTCCCAAGCAGTGTAGATGCAGCGTTAAATGTATGATAATGTACAGTATTTTGAAATAAGTGACTTAAAACAAGAATCAGTTACGAAATAAAGTTTAGGTTTTATTATGCCAATAATTTAATTGAGTCTGTGGTTTCCTTTTAAAAATGTGCTCGAGGAATCCATAAAATTATTAAATTATTGATGCAGCTAAACCCAAACTTCCTAACAAGGTCCTAATTAATGGGTTTTTACTCTATTATTTAAAGAGTTTTAAACCAAGGCTACAAATTGGCAGGAGGAAAGATCACTATACTTTAAAACTAATTGGTCTTTTTTATACTCTATGAAATTTATTTCTTGTATTCTTCCAGGACCTCATTAACCAAGGAAGAGAAAAAGTTGTGGAAGCAACAAATAGTGTGACAGCAGTGAGGATTCAGCCTCTTGAAGATATAATATCAGCTGTAGTAAGTTTATTAGCAGTTGTCTCACTCCGAGTTAGATGTGTTCTTTCCCCCATCATTTACTTTAATTTTTTAAGGTTTTTATTTATTTATGCATATAAGAACTGGAGTGTAGGCCAGAGGTATGGGGGGTGAGAGGATTCACCAGAGACAGAGTGGGGAGCAGAATAGGTGGATTGACTGAAATACACTGCTGAGGGGAACAGTGGGCAAGACAGAAGAGGTCTGCTGTGCCATGTGGGTTAGCTCCCTAGCCGGGGATCAAACTCATGCTGCAGTAGTTGGCAATAGCTTGATAGCGCTGAGACTTTAATTCCTGTGCCACCAGGGAGGCCCTGCTTTAATTTTTAATTATTGTTTATTTCACTGCTTCTCTGGGGAAAGGGGCATAAATCTTCTAACTTTATTTGCAATAGTAAAATACTAATAAACTGGGTAGTAGTGCCAAGATTCAACAGTTTCATTTAGGTGTTGGCACAAAAGAGAAATTGGAAAGATCTAAGAAGTAGGAAATAAATCAGCCATGAAAATGTAAGGTTTACATAAACATATTTTAATTACTGTTTTCACAAAGTAAGTCCAAATAATTTCATCTCAGAGATAGCCAACACTTGTCCATCAGTGGACAGCTTAGTACCCTGCTTTTATATCCCTGTTTTATTTGAAAAATAAAGGAAAAGAGAGAAAAGCTTTTAAAATCCTAAATATCTTTAAGTACCTTATTTTCCCTCTGTTATGCTACCATAAAGAGTAAATAGAAACTTTGTCTTTTAGTGGAAGGAAAACATGAATCTCTCAGAAGCCCAAGTACAGGCATTAGCATTAAGTAGACAAGCCAGCCAGGAGCTTGATGTTAAAAGAAGAGAAGCAATCTACAATGATGTATTGACAAAACAGCAGATGGTAAGTGTATCTATCTCTAGGGTATGCTTAATTTTCTCGAATTTGTAATTGTTTGTGTGATGTCTATCAATAACCATCCCCCCTTTGGATGAATGGACTGTCATTGGTTATTGCTGGAAGAAATTTTGTCCAAAAACCTAATAATGTCAAGGAAGGTAATATCTTTTGTTACAGTGGAGCAACAATTTCCCAAATGGATATCCTTGAAGATCTCTTCCTGTAATTTTATTTTTTTGTTTATTCTGGACATTTCAGGAATTTTACCAGACTTTTAAAAAATGCATTTATTGTTTTTAAATAACTTTCCCAAATAAGTATACTTTTTAATTTTTTTTTAATTTGAGAATAGAAAGTAGAGCTGTTGATACGACTCAAGTTATTACTAAATTATGTAATTCTTAAAAGACTAGCATATTCCAGCATCCTTGATTGTTTTTTCCCAGCATAGTCTCTTGCCAGCTGTTTGCCTTGTACTGGGAAATTTCAACTCCTGACACCAGCAAATCAATTGCTGTGACATGAATTTTACTTAGAAAGCACTGTAGAATTTTGTGGTTTTTAATTAGCTTTGGAAATTCAAGACATTCCAGGTAGGAATTATTCCGACATCAAGTGCTTTTTTCCTTTGGTGTTTGTCACTAAAAATGTTTATTTGTCTGTTCTCCTGAGAAATATTCAGAAGAATGACAAAGAACGGAGACTTGACAAAAAGTGCTGTAACTAATACTTGAGACTAATCACAGTGCAGGACAGGTTACTATGGCAACTAACCTAAATGCTGCTTGCAATACAATAGTCAAGTCATTAAGAGAATTTAGCCCTAAATGGTGTTACTAACTGGTTTCTACAGTAATGGTCCTGTGAATGCCATCAAATTAGTAATGGTGATAACAATAATGTGTTTTCCTTTTGGTATGGCACCCCCTTAACAAATTGATTTTAACTCAAAACTTGATACTTGCCTCTTGGAGACAGGTCATGTACTTGTTAACAGCTCCCTTTTCTCTGTTTAGTTAATCAGCTGTGTTCAGCGAATACTTATGAACCGAAGGCTTCAGCAGCAGTACAATCAGCAGCAACAGCAACAAATGACTTATCAGCAAGCAACACTGGGTCACCTCATGATGCCAAAGCCTCCAAATTTGATCATGAATCCTTCTAACTACCAGCAGATTGATATGAGAGGAATGTATCAGCCAGTAGCTGGTGGTATGCAGCCACCACCATTACAGCGTGCACCACCCCCAATGAGAAGCAAAAATCCAGGACCTTCCCAAGGGAAATCAATGTGATTTTGCACTAAAAGCTTAAAGGATTGTTAAAATCATAGAAAGATCTTTTATTTTTTTAGGAATCAATGACTTAAGAGAACTCAACTGTATAAATAGTTTGGTCCCCTTAAATGCCAATCTTCCATATTAGTTTAAAATTTTTTTTAAATAGGGCATACCATTTCCTCCTGACATTTGTCAGTGACGTTGCCTAGAATCTTCTTACAAACATTGAGTACAGAAGATATTTCAAATTGTTTTCAGTGAAAACAAATCCTTCCACAACAGAAACAACTCCACAGGTTTCCTCTAAATTTTTATGCCTGCTTTTAGCGACCATAAAATTGTCATAAAATTCATCAATTTAGGAAAGAATGCAGATTTATATATTCATTCTTTACATATGAAAATAAACAGCTGAGTTCTTAAAGTTGATTCCTCAAGTTATGAAATGCTTTTGTACCTAATCAATTTCTTGATTAAAGTGATTGAAATGGTTTTAATGTTCATTTGACTAAAGTCTGAAACTGGGCTCCTGATATATCATCTCTGTGGCTGAAAGTTAGAAACTAAGGGTTATCTTTGACACGAACTGTGTGCAATATTCTTAAATACTACTGCTCTGAAATTTGGAGGAGTCTTGCAGTTATCTTAGCATTGTATAAACAGCCTTAAGTACAGCCTAAGAAGAGAATTCCTTTTTCTTCTTTAGTCTTTCTGCCATTTTTTATTTTCAGTTACATGTGCTGAAATAATTACTGGTAAAATTTCAGGGTTGTGGATTATCTTCCACACATGAATTTTCTCTCTCCTGGCACTAATATAAAGCACATCTCTTAGTGCTTGGTGCCAGTGCTAGTGCTTCATCCTGTTGCTGGCAGTGGGATGTGGATAACAAAACCAAGTTCTAGCATTTTAGGAGGTTAAGGCTAATGTTGTGGTTGTTACGTTCACACCCTGTAAACAACATCAAAATGGCAGAACCATTGCTGACTTTAAGTTCACATGAGGAATGTGCTTTAACAATTCCAGTACTGTCAGTATTGTGAAATAATTCCTCTTAAAGATATGGATCACTGGCTTCTATGCTCTTCTTTTTCTCTCATCATGTTTTCCCCCAGTTTCCCTGTTTCCTGAAATAAATTACGTTTCAAAGTTTATTTTTTTTAGTTTAGATCTGTGAGGCAATTTTCTGATCAAGATTAATTCATCTAATACCCTTCTATGAAGTTTTACTAGAAAATCATTACAATGCTTTTTTTTTTAATCCAGGCCTGTAAAAATGACTTATAAGTTTGTTCATGTACAGTTTGGTTGCTTGAATTTATTAAAGAAAAGGATTTTTAAACTATTTGAGTCAACTGAACATGGCAAAACCGTTTTTAAAATGGTGATGTAACAGGTAGTGGAAATAGCTAAGGAATTCCAGAAGGAAGTAAGCTGGGTGGAGGATTTGTTCTCTAGGTATCACTGGATTAGAATTAATTTAACATTAAACTAAAACTGTTTTGAGTTGTTTAGATGATTAAGAGATTTCCACTTTTATCTTGAAAGAACTAGTGATAAAACATCTAAGAACACTAGGTTTGTGATATAGAATTTGTAGGTTTGGTGGCTCTACCCCCCCCCCACCTTCCCGTGGTGAGTTATCACTAACAGATTCCGTATATTTGGATATCATGCCAGCCATAGAATAAAATTTATTTAATTGGGGGGAGATGTGTGTTTACTTTTAGAAGAAATGAAAAAGACATGATTTATGAGGTAAATATTTGGAGGCAGTATACTCTGGCCAACTGTTATCAGTTGGTATTTTACCAAGTCCAGAACACTTTGAATCTGATTTATTAGACCTGGAAACTTTCAAGATGGTCTAATTACTTGCTCAAAGACATAGATGTGAAAATTTTAGGCAACCTTCTAAACCTTTTTCATCATGAATGAAACTGACTTAAGGAATAATACATAGAAGGATCAATTGGAAATAAGAGATTTGAAGTAAAACTTGGACCACTTTGCATACACTCTTCTCACTTGACATTTTAGCTACATAATATGTACTTTGAGTATAACATCAAGCTTTAACATATTTAAAGACAGAATCACATCAGTAAGATACTAAAAGGCTCATTTTTATATTTGTTTTAGATGTTTTAAATAGTTGCGATGGTTTAAAAAAATGAAGATTTAAAATGTTGCTTGTAATACAGTTTTGCCTGCTACATTCTCCACATTTTGTAATGTTTTATTTCTTTGGGTGTAAAGCGTTTTTGCTTAGTATTGTGATATTGTATATGTTTTGTCCCAGTTGTATAGTAATGTTTCAGTCCATCATCCAGCTTTGGCTGCTGAAATCATACAGCTGTGAAGACTTGCCTTTGTTTCTGTTAGACTGCTTTTCAGTTCTGTATTGAGTATCTTAAGTACTGTAGAAAAAATGTCACTTCTTCCTTTAAGGCTGTTTTGTAATATATATAAGGACTGGAATTGTGTTTTTAAAGAAAAACATTCAAGTATGACAATAATACTATCTGTGTTTTCACCATTCAAAGTGCTGTTTAGTAGTTGAAACTTAAACTATTTAATGTCATTTAATAAAGTGACCAAAATGTGTTGTGCTCTTTATTGCATTTTCACAGCTTTGAAAATCTGTGCACATAATGTTTCATAGAAAATGTATAACTTTTGATGTCCTATTTAATGGTGGTTCTTTTGCACATTTAGTTATTTAATACTGGGAGGGCAAGAAGTTTGATTCTGTTATATACTAAATTATGTAAAAGGAGATCGCTGACCTCGAAAAAGAATTTACATACTGGGAAGCTTATGTGTCTATGTATTAGTTTTGGTCTGTTTGTAATTCCAGTGCCATTTCTAAAACGGTTTCCCAGCAGCTGTATCACCCATGTACGTCAAGCTGAGCTACCAGTCCACATTTGATACAAAAGCTGCTACCATCCCAAAACTATAGCAGGTTGATGGCAACCTTATTATCTGGCCTCCAAAGAAGGTGAATATTTTGTAGTCTTCCCTTAACTTTACCCATTCTCCTGCTAGTATCTTAAAATCAGGTACATATTTCTGTGCTCCAAACAAAACTTTAAAAACAATTACTTAACCTATCCCAGTAACCATTGTTTCCTCTGAGGATGGCATGCTGTGAGGGTATAGATACTTTAAATTGTAAAATAGGTCATCCTTTACATGCTTATTTCACTAAAAATTTAGTTCAGGTCACCTTATTTCACCATTTAGTCTCAAGTACTTGACACTTGGCTAGCTCCCAATCAAATCTACCCTTAGAGATAAAAATTCTTCCACCATTTATTTTTGTCAGGAGTCTGTAATCTGTGCCAGTCCCAAAGGAGTGACCATTTCAGAAAATGCTTTTTGTTTGTGCAACATTTAAAATATGCTGTTATATGGAGGTGAATAAAAATTTAAAATCCAAAATATATACTGTTTCTAAGCTCAATATCTGCCAGGTAACCAAACTCTGCCCACATCACTCATGTTGGTCTAATAATGGAATGGCCCTCTCTTGCCCCTGCTTAAGTGTTTCATTCCCTGAAGTACTGCCATCCTTTCATTGGAATAACCTTTCTGACCTTGTACTTGGCCAACTAAGGGAGTCACCCTCCCTCCCCTCAGCCTGGGGATCTTTTTGATAGTGACCACTACACACCTTCACCAAGGAAGAGAGCATTTAAGCTGATGCCTTTATTAAAGATAAACAGCCAGCTTTAATTGAAGGAATAAAGAGGGAGACAAATCCTAAAATACTGCAAGCCTGCCTCTCTTAGTTACTCGGGACTACTGTGTATCCCAAGCAATACCTCTACCCATCAGCTCCCCACATTCTGCTCTCAAACTCATAGAAACATGGAAGGAAAGCTTGGCTCCACTCTCCTTTAGCTCACCATATCAGATTACTGAGAGACTTCTACCTATTGAATAGAGGTGGCCCCCTCCCTATAGTCCTCACATCAAGTACATGTTGGTTTTCAAGAAAGGTGAAGAGAGATGGCTTATCAGATGCAAGGATGGGGTTGGTTTCAGATATTTGAGGAGAAAGTAGTATTGAAAGAGAACAAAACTTAAGGACCAGGAAAGACAGACTAGATTGGAGTGGACTGATGCAAGGCCTTGAAATCTTGAATAAGTAATTCAATACGAAGGATAACAAGGGTTTCTGAGATTGCTGATGTGTTCAAAGTAGGTAAAGATGGTGATTTGGGCAGGGATAATTTGAAAGGTTTAGAATGCAAGGTGAAGAAAGACTGGAGACAGATAATGAGTTCAGGCACTCAGTGGCTACAATTTTAGGGAGAAAAGAAAAATAGCACTAGAGGTTGTAGGATAGTGAACTTTAAATTTTGAGAAAAATCTGGTATGTGTCACCAAGGAGCCCGCCTTACTCAGGATTTCTGAATTTACACACAAAATATTTTTAAATACTCCCCAACCAGATAAGTCCATCAGTGGCATTCTTGTTCTTTCTTGACTTCTTGTTAGTCTTAATTATACCCATATACATATTTGCAGCAGTTAGTTTGGTCCAATTAACTAAATTGAGTGTAATTCTATTTCTTTCTTCAAGCTAATCCTTCAAAGGGCTAAATCCATTCCTGTTACTTTTCCTTGAGACCCATCCATTCCAAGTACTGGTATAAGCTTTCCTTGGTATTATCAAAGTGCCTCGTGGTTATTATATGTTAACCTGTATGCAACATATCTATGAGAAAAGTGAGGAGAATTTAATTACATTCTTCTCATGATAATTAAGCTGAAAGTGAGACCAAAGTCAAATCCATTGCACTTAGGAGACAGAAGACATATTCTAGTTAAATTATCTAGGTCTTTCATGTCTCATTTGGAAAATGGGGCTGTAATAATACCTTCCTTTCTTGAAGGTGGGGGACTGGACCAGGTGATTTCCTGAGGTTCCTTTTAGCTCCAAGAGTTGGGGTTTAATTGTGAGCGCAGTTTGAAGCTAAAAGGCAATGTTTGTGTCTAAAGTCTCGGCCTAAGTTTGTGAACAGAATTAGAAATCCCTTTCCGTTGGCTAACCTTCCCCACTAAGCTATACCTTTTCTTTTCCTCTGTTTAGAAAAATGAGAGGCCTGACAGGCATTTTAATGACAAAGTAGATAAGTCAAGTTGTAATTGGCTCTAATTACCACTTCCACATGCTGTAACCTTTATCTTTTACCCAGAGGCATTCCCAGAGCTGTGTTTCTTACTGCCTCTGGAACTCTGCAGAAAATCTGAAAAAAACATGTTTAAGGATCTGATTCTTATACCTTGGTTGCCTGATTGTATTATACTTGACAAAGCATCAAGATAAACAAATGAGCTTTTGTGAAGTCTGTTTTTAAGCAAATAATTGGCAACTACCCATCCTATTGTTTATGATTGTAAAATCCAAATTATGCTAATATTTAAATTGCCTAGTCTGGATGAAGTTCATAAGGAGTAGGAGGCAATATTCCTTTATACCGACTCATGTAACAACATACATGGCATACTTCTCCAGATGTAGGTTTATAAAAAGTAGTCAAATCATCTGATTAAAACTAATAGAAGAGTGAGATAGTGATCTTTTTTTTTCTATAGTTGCCTGTCCACACATGCCAGCAGCAAAGCAGGTAGAAGCCTGTCTCTAACATGCTGAATACATTTCAATGAAAACAAAACCAAACTTAAGAAAAAAAACGTTAATATAATCATCTAAGTTCTTGTTAGCTCATTCCCAGCTCTTGGTAGGTTTGCAGCAATACAGCACGAAGGTTGAGCTTCAAAGGCTTTATAGATGCTGGCTTGCTTGGACCCTATCTTTTTTTTTTTTAGCAAAGTAAATCTTTTTATTATCAGTTTTCCCAGCCCCTCTTCCAATCCCTTGCACACTCTGATGGATGTGTTAAGCTCCAATGAAGTGCCTTTTTCTCCCCTTCAAACTACCTACCCCCCTACACATAACACCCCTTTGTATTTCTAATACATTGGTGTGTGGTGGGGGTGGGAGTAGAGGATCTCATAAAATCAGAATTCTAGAGATGGTAGGGGTCTTTGAGAGTCTGTAGCCCAACCCTCTCTCTTTTCTTTGCAATCAAGAAAACAAAAGCCCAGAAACGGGGAGATATCCAAGGGCACCCAAGCCTTTTAGCTTCTATTCCCCTCCATTCAGATGCCTCCTATTATACTTGTATTCCAACTCATTTTTTCAATATGACAGACCACATTAAGCAAAATTTAATATAATAATTTAATAATTGGTACTGAATTAAGCTTTCAAGTGAAAGCTGTGAGACGTAGAGGAGGATATGAACCCAAATGAAAGGAAAACAACTTCCTCTGTGACAACTGTAAAATGGGAAGACTCTTGACATTCCGTGAGCCTTTTGTTTGGTACCCAGAGCATTGGCTTCAGGATTTCATTCAGAGGGATATTTAATTTGCTTAAGTTCTTTTACCACACTCAGCACAGTTTGGACCAATAGAATCTTGAAGTACTCTTCCACTTTTCTGTGCCCAGGATGGAATAACTCAGATGAGGCAGGTTGATGTACCCAGTATTCAAAATCCCCTATATCAGGGCCTCCCTGGTGGCGCAGCGGTTGAGCGCTGCGCTGTGGAGCTGTCGGCAGCAGCGATGCAAGTTCGACGCCTGGCCGGGGAGAATCCCACATGGTGCGGCAGACCTCTCCTGCCTCGCCCGCTGCTCCCCTCAGCAGTGTATTTCAGTAGATCCTCCTATTCTGCTCCCCACTCTGTCTCTGGTGAACCTTCTTGCCGCCCCCACACCTCTGGTCTGTACCCCGGCTTGTATGTATAAATAAATAAATCTTAAAAAAAAAACCAAAATCCCCTATATCAAATGAGGAGTGCTATATTCACAAGGGAACAAAACAAAGCTCTGTGTTAATGTGGTAATCTCTGTCAGAATTCGGTGGCTACTCTTGAGTTATAGAGATGGGCCACAGGGACCATGAATACATATTTCCAAAGAGCCAAAGAACAGCAAAATGATTTTAATATGCTAGAATTTGGGACCTAGTTTTAGCTGTAAGAACTTGGAAAAGTTACTTCGCCTCTCTGACTCATCTCACACACAGCAATGATATAATGAATGTCTGATGGTCACTTTCATAATTCCTATTTTACAGATGAAGAAATGGGCTTAAAATAAATTATTTGCCCAGTATCGCACAACTAATAGGAGAGAAAGGATTCAAGAACCTGTGTCTGATTCTGTTTTTGCTCTTGAATAAGTCTGCAACTCTTCCTAGAAACACTTTATTCCCAGCCTTTTGCAAAACAGAGTACCTTAACATTTGTTCTTTTACATAGCAGTTTTTACTTGTCTGCTTTTACTTTAAACAAAAACCTTCGTGAGACAATATTCTCCCATGGTATTTTCAAGGAAATTCCTTCTGTCCCTCTTCTGCGGTGCCTTCATCCCCTGACTACTAAGTTTGATCATAAAGATGTTTAACCTTTGAATTGGATGCACTGGAGTCCAGGAAAGTGTAGGGCCTATTGTTCTCCTACAAAGCTCAGTCTGTTCCATGAAACAGAATGGGCTAATAAAAGGTAAAACTTTGGTGGGAAAGTTCTTGAGGTTTCTAATGTGTAAGAACATTCATTCTGGGAACTTCATTCCCAGAACTGAAAGGAACTGTGCTAAACCAGGGCTTATCAAACTGCAGGAATCACCAAGGGAGCTCATTAATCTTTAGATTGTGACAGAGTAGGTCTGGGATGATGCCCAATATTTTGCACTTCTAACAAAAACCCAGGCGATGTAAATGCTGTGGGTCCAAGGTCCACACTTTAAGGAGCAAAAGGGCAGTGGATCTGGGGCGGTCAGTGGTCAGGGGAGCCAGAATGTAGAAGTTCCTAGAACCAGAGCCTCAAGAAAAGTATCTGAATTCCCCTCTCTTTCTGAGCACATGGAGGGCCTAGGTTTCTCATGGGTTGGGGCTGGACCAGAGTTCTGTGGGTCTGGTCTTTCCTGGATATGTGTGAGGGTGTCAAGGGAAGAAGGAAAGCATGTGTATTAGGGTAATAGGATCCTAACTGCCACAGACACAAAGCTCAAAATTTCAGTGCAAGCATTTGCCTGGCCTCTCTGCTGTACACATGTGTGTGCACACACACCCCAAAACAAAATTTGAAAACGATTATTGGATGAATAGATAAAAGTCTGGAAGGAATGGAAGTATATACACCAGAATGTTGAAGATGATAGAGAATTAAGACACAGCCTTTTTTGTTTTCTTCCTTTAGCTAATCTTTATTTTCTGTAGTAAAAAAATGCTTCTATAATTTCCCAAAAACTATTTTTTGAAACAGGTACACACACACACACACACATATATATATATATATATATATATGTGTGTGTGTGTGTGTGTGTATATATATATATGGAATAATATAATAAGGAAAAACTTGCCAAAATCAAAACAAACCCAGTCATATACTCCATGTGATTTTTGCTTAAGAAGTGATAATACCTAACTCTTATCCATAACACTTGTTATACACCAGCTACTGTTCTAAGTGTTTTGCAAATATAATTGCATTTATTACTTGCAAGAATCCTGAGGTAGCTACTATGGTTTCCCCCATATTGCTATTGAGAAAACTGAGGCACAGAAGCGTTGTGACTAATTTTAAAGTAAGTGGTAAAGGCAGAATTTGAACCCAGACACCAATGCCTCTGCAGCCTGTGTGCTTATACACTACGACACCTCACTAGAGAATGCACAGAGCATGTTTTTTAGGCCTCAAAGTCTCTCCTACCATAAAAACAAGCGCAGTGTCTTCTGAACATTTCTCCTCACGCCATGGCCCTATTTTCCCTTGTTTCTTTTCTTTTAAACCTCTGGTCTGTACTTGCTCCCTACAGTCTGCCCACCCTCCTCTTCAGTTCCTCAGACCCAGCAATGTATCTTCTGCTCCTACTCTTCCATAGAAAATACTTAATTTTTTTCATTTGATAAACTTGACAAGTTGCATTTTGTTAATTGGATATACAGCAGATTACTTTGATGCATTTAAGCTTGACATGGAAGCAATATTTATCACATTACATTGGTATAGTATAATATTATCAATATTCTTTATATACCATGCATTCCATCTCTATGGCTTACTTATGACTCAACAAATTTTTCCCTGAAATACCATTAATCTTCCCCCCCACCCCCACCCCTGCCCCTGGAAAACATTTTACTCTCTTTTTTATTTTTACATGTCTGACTTTTTTAGATTCCACACAGGCGTGACATCATACAGTGCTTGCCTATGTGTCATTTTAGTTAGCATCATGTGCTCAAGAGCTAGTCATGTTGTTGCAAATGGCAGGATGGTTTCTTGGGGCTGGGTAACATTTCATTGTGTATATATAGCACATCTCTTCTACACATTCATCTGTTGATGGGCATTTGGGTTGTTTCTATGTCTTAGCTATTGTGAATAATAGTGCAATAAATCTGGGTTGAGCATATATTTTCTTGACAACAGGAGCCAATGCTATGCTAATCACCAAAGTTATGATTTCTTTCTCATAAAGAAAACCCTGTAATTCTGTAGGTTAGAGCCTCAACAAAGTCATGATCTCTAAACTCAGCTGCTTAGAAGCCCTCTTGTTGTCTCTAGCCAGCTCCCCACTATCCTTCTCTCCATGTTCAGATGGCTCCCAGTGCACTGAGAATGACAGGAGCATCGAGTCCAAAAATCTCTCAACCACTTTCCCAGCTGTTCCCTTTCACAAACTTACCTTTCATTTCCCCTTCTCTTGTGTTTCACTGTCAGTGTCTCCTTTCTGGCAACAGATGAATCCCTCAACCTGCACTATGGAACCAAGTTCCTCCTTCCTCTGTGAAGATCTGGCTCTGTCCATCAGCCCCTTTCTCTCTTATGCCTTCAATCTCAGTCGACCTAACCCTGAGCCCGTCCTGACTGGCTAACTGCAGTAGCCTCTTAATTGGCCTCCCACCCTCATCCAATCCACCTTCCATATTGCAACCACAATGACATTATTAAAACACAAATATTGGGCCTCCCTGGTGGCGCAGCGGTTGAGCGCTGCGCTGTGGACCTGTCGGCGGCCCATGATGCGAGTTCGACGCCCAGCCGGGGAGGATCCCACATGGTGCGGCAGACCTCTCCTGCCTCGCCCGCTGCTCCCCTCAGCAGTGTATTTCTGATCTGCCTGTTCTGCTCCCCACTCTTTCTCTGGTGAACGCTCTCACCACCCCACGCCTCTGGCCTGTACCCCAGCTTGTATGTATAAATAAATAAATCTTAAAAAAAACCACAAATATTAACATGTTACATTTCCTTAGGTTGTGTGTCGCCATATAGCAGCTCGAATAACTGGGAATGTAACGATATACATTTTCCACTAAACTGTTAAGTTATCAAATGTGGCAGAGGGCTCAGCCTCTAAAGCTTAGGATTTCTGCCGCTCCCTCCCTCCAGATATATTTGAGGAGCAGTATGAGGGGAACTGGTGGTGGCTATTTTCTCTGTCAGTTGGCTGCAGGGTTTTCAATCATTTCTGTGTAGTCACTCACTGCACATGGGCACAGGAGACACCAGAGCAAGAGGAAAGCAGGCTTTCTCTCTGCTTTTTGAACCTCTGTTTCACCTAAACCTCTCCTCAAGCTGTCAGTGAACACTTGTTTGCACTTGCTGAGTTCCCTGAGCTGCAATGGTATGATAAAGAAGTTACAGAGAACTGGCATTAAGAAGCTTGTGTACCTGTGTGTAGCTCCCATTTATAAAGTGTCTTCTGTGTGCCAGTCACCATTTTAAGTAATTCCTACCCATTATGCTGTTTAATCCTATAGTATTGCCACCATTTGGAAACTGAGGAACCCGAGGTTTGCCCAAGGGTCATGCAAGCAGAATGTGGAATGTCTGGATTTCCAATCCAAGTCCACCACCTACAAAACTCCTTTTTTTCTTTTAGGTCACTTTTGCAATCTGTTCGGACGGTAGGGCTGATGTTCTTGATAGGCAGACAATACATTGGAACAGTATATGATTAGGTGGTAATTTGTGGTACAGGTAAAAACCAAATGATGTGGTGTAGAGCACAGGATTGAAGTTTGGTAAACTATGGAGTCAATTTTGATTATGTCACAAATTAAGTATGTACTCTTAAATACATAAACCTCTTTGGGCATCAGTCAGTCTCTCTATTTTTAAACAAGGGGGTTGAAAAATGCAAATGGATTTTAAACAAATGGAAAGATGCCTAATTTCCATCATAAAGTACAAAGAAACCTAAAACAAATACAATTTTCACCTATATCTCATGGGCAACGATACAATGATTGTTAATTTTGTTGACAAGAGCATGGGGTAACAGGTGCCCTCATAAATTATTGGTGGTAGCGTGAATTCACACACCTTCAATGAAGGATAACTTGACACTATTGAAATTGATTCATTTTTAATTTTATATTTATTTTTAGCAGTGATAACGTTTGGGTGTCCCTATCAGGTATTACCACCATAGTATATCCACCACCAACTCACCTGTACCACATCACCACAGATTTTTATGCTTCCCTCCCTCCTAGTCCTTTCCCCTCCCTCTGTTGGTGTCTCAGTTCAGTAATCAGCTGTCAAGGGTTATTTTTTCAGTTGTTTTTATCTGACTATTAATTTAGTTACTTTATAGTCCTCTTATTAGTGACACCATCCAGTATTTATCTTTCTTCTTCTCTTATTTCACTTAGCATTATCCTTTTAAGATCCATCCATATTGCCCCAATGGCATGAGTTCACCTTTTTTGATCACTGAGTAGTATTCCATTGTGTGTATATACCACATCTTCTTGAGCCACTCACCTGTTTGGGGGCATTTGGCTTGTTTCCATATCTTGGTTATTGTAAATAGTGCAATAAACATGGCAGTGCAAGTTTTCTTCTGAATTAGATGATTGGAATTTAAAATTCTCATCCCATTTGTCCCAGAATATTTCACTTCTAGGAATTTATCTTACATGTATACTCACATATATCTCCACAAAAAATATATGTACAAGGATATCCACTCAACATTGTAGTAGCAGAAGACTAGGAACAACTTAACTGTCCATTGATAGGGGACTGATTAAATGCTGTGATGGTCTCAAGGCAGTTCACTATTAAATAATTATACATATTTATACAATAATTATACATGCTCGCTACAGAAAAGTTAGAAAAATATAGAAGACAAAGATAATAAAAACTTACTACACAAAGACAACCACTGAAAATTTGGGTTCATTTACATATATTAGTTAATTTCAATGAAAAGAAGACAACCCAATCAAAATCTGGGGAGAAGAGCTGAACAGGCACTTCTCCAAAAAAGACATACAGATGGCCAACAGCTATATCAATAAATGCTTATCCTTTCTTATCATCAGGGAAATGGAAATCAAAACAACGGTGAGGTATGAGCTCGCACCAATGAGAATGGCTCATGTGAAAAATAGGACCAGAAACAACAATTGTTGGTGAAAATGTAGACTGGTCAATTTCCTATGGAAAACAGTATGCAGGTTTCTCAAAAGATTAAAAATGAATCTTCCATATGACCCAGCAATTCCACTCCTAGGTATCTACCCAAAGAATGCCAAAACACTAATTCAAAGGGGAAAATACACTCACATGTTCATTGCAGCACTATTTACAATAGCAATGTATGGATACAACCTAAGTGCCCAAAGACAGATGAGTGGATTAGGAAGATGTGGTATATATATGCAATGGAATGCTACTCAACTATATAAAAAAGATAAGTTTTTGATAATTGTGGCCAAATGGATGGAACTGGATGGATTTATGCTAAGCAAAATAAGTCAGAAAGAGAAAGACAAATACCAGATGGTGTCACTTACATGTGGAAGATAGAGAAACAAAACAAAGGGTCGGGTGAAACCAAATCAATAACAAACCTTAGAAATCTGACTGTAGGGTTGAGGTTACCAGAGGGGAAATAAGAGGAGAGCAAAGTGAGGAGGTAGCACAATGGACTATTGTGGAGGACTTTCAGTACCTTGGTAGAGGGTGTGGTGTGGTAACATATATCTGAGGGGGGTGATCCTATACCTCTAAGTCATATACAGTGTTGTAAACCATTACCTCAGTAAAAAAAAAAAAAAAAAGTAAATAAAACAAGTTAGTCCAAAAAACAAAATGAAAATGATTGCTAAGAAGTCACTATTAGAGGGATTGGGTCTTAGAGGTTTCATCTATAGAGAGAGACCAGAGAATGCCTGAACCAGAGCAGCCTGAAGCTGAGAACTGGAGACAGATGGAGATTTGTGACATCTCACGTGAAATAATGCAGGGCTCACCACCGTTTCTCGTGATAAGAATTAGTTGGGAACTTGTTTAATATAGAGATCAAGTGATTGTCAAAGTGTGGTTCAAGGATCTTGGGGGTCCTTGAAGTCCTTTCTTTTCTAATTACAGATCTAAGTGAAGCCAGATTTCCTCCCTATACTTTAGCCAAAAGAACATATAATAGATTCGATGTGGAAACAGATAAAAGAATTTATCTACTATTAAGGTAGCCATTGATGTGATATGGAAAAATGTAAAATAATACCACTCTTTGCACTAAGTTTTTGAGACTATCGTTATTTTTCATAAAATGTTATTGTGTTAACTTTAATTGGCTTATTATTATAATAAATGAATGATCAGACAATATAAATTTGGGAGTTTTAATTTCTAACATGGTAAATACCAATAGCTATAACCCACATATACAAAAGCCTTTTGAGGTCATCATTTTAAGTGTGTAAGGATTCCTCAGATCAAAACATTTGAGAACCATTCATATAGATAACCATGCCTCTCAGTTGGAAACTCCAATTTAGGAAGTCCCAATAGGGCCCAGGAGTTTATATTTTTAGACAATTCAGTCAGGTACTTACAAGAGAAGCTTGGTTACCCCTGAGCCGATATAAAGGTGTTTAGATGTTAGGGATTTTTATAATGAACTATGATGAATCCTGAACAGAATCAAAACTAAGTGAAGAAAAGGATTGTTGAACAGAAAAGGGCTGGTTCATTTGAGGTTGATAAGACTGCGTTTGTAGTGGAGTAGTTTGATGACCCAATTTTCATAGTTTTATCTAAGCAATGTTGGCAAACCAGGAGAAGCAGCAGCAAAAGGAGGCGCTTCAAGGTAGAGTTGGATGGGGCTTTGGGTTGGGAGTCTCTAAGTTACCCTGTGCTAGATATACATATGGCATTCAGAGTGTACATTGCGGAGACTATACCCTGGGTTTATATTCGGGGAGAATTCTGAGTCTATCTGGTTGTGGGTATGACAGTTACAGGGGAAAAAGCCTGAAGAAATCTATAGGATATAGTGTTAGGTGAGGTTACAGTGGTGCGATGGGTTTTGGAAACTTGGAATATTTGCAACTGGTAGGACACAGCAAAATTACAAACCAACAGGCTAAGCGTGCTCCTGCCACCAGGGGCTTGCTCCATGTCTCATGTGCTGCATGTTGAAGGGGACTGGGATGGGGCTCAGAGGGCAAAACTGTAAGGAAGAGAATGAAGATGGAGGGTTCTGGATATGTGGAGCCTGGGTGGCACTCTCTGTTCACGCTGTGGGAGCCTGGAGAAGGGAGGGCCCCAGACCTGGGGATGCATTGTTAAAAATAACCAAAATAAAAGATGGGTGAAGGGGTTTTATTGTGTTAATGCTAATTGTTGGTTTATTTCATACCAGGTACATTATAAGATGGAGTTTGCAAGATGGTGCTCTCATTAAATGTTCTTAGTAACATTAAATGTTCTTAGGCCAATATTATACTCAACGGTGAGAAGCTGAAGGCCTTCCCCCTAAGATCGGGCACAAGGCAAGGATGTCCACTCTCACCATTACTTTTCAATATAATACTGGAAGTCCTAGCCAGAGCAATTAGACAAGAGAAAGACATTCAAGGGATCCAAATAGGAAAGGAAGAAATTAAACTGTCTCTGTTTACAGACGATATGATAATATATATACAAAACCCTAAAAACTCCATAGGAAAACTACTCAAAATAATAGACCAGTTCAGTAAAGTAGCTGGATACAAAATCAACGCACAAAAGTCAGTAGCATTCCTCTATGCAAACACCCAGTCTGAAGAAGAAGAAATTAAGAAATCCATCCCCTTCAAAATCGAAACCAAAAAAATAAA